>CAUYQG010072340.1:0-14175 GCA_963574415.1 Tarsius wallacei | reverse complement strand
GGGGCTGTGTTACTGAGATTTAACTCCATGCTGATCTTTTTTTCTTTAAACTACAAATTTTTTATTTTAAAGATGTGGGGTACTATTCAGGGTTAGGTATACAAATATTCATTATGCAGGTACCCTTGTTGATGAGGTGTGTCCCCCTTCCCCAGGCAGATTCCCACTACTGCCAATCACATCTCCCTGCCCCCACCACCCTCCTGCAGTCTCCTGCTACTCCCAATCCTTTTTTTATAGTATTACAATAGTTGTTCAAGGTCCGCTTATGAGTGAGAACATGTGGTACTCAGTTCTTTGTATGTGTGAAAGATCACTCAGTATTATAGACTCTGAGTCCATCCAGATTGCTACAGAGTTCATGATTTTGTTCTTCTTTATAGCTGCGTAATATTCCATTGTGTATATGTAGCACTTTTTTTTTTATCCAGTCCTCTTTTGATGGGCAGCACGGTTGGTTCCATGTTCTTGCTATTGTGAACAATGCTGTGATAAACATACGTGTGCAGGTATCTTTTTTATAGAGTGATTTGAGTTCTTCTGGGTGTATTCCCAGTAGGGGGATTGCGTGGTCATATGTAAGGTTGATTTTTAGAACTTTTAGGAATCGCCACACTGTTTTCCACAGAGGCTGTACAAGTTTACACTCCTACTAACAGTGTAGAAGTGTTCCCTTTTCTCCACATCCTCTCTAACATCTCTTACTTTCTGAATTATTGATGATGGCCATCCTGACTGGAGTTTTAATGTATATTTCTTTGATGTCTAGTGAGGCTGAACATTTTTTCACGTATCTGTTGACTGCTCATATGTCTTCTTTTGAGAACTGTCTACTCATATCTTTTGCCCACTTTGTAATTGGGCTGTTTGATTTTTACTTTTCAGCACATTTGAGTTCCTTGTAGATCCTAGATGTTAGGCCTTTGTCAGACATACAGTTGGCAAATATTGTTTCCCAGTTTGTGGGCTGTCTCCCCGCTCTCTTGATGATTTCTTTGGCTTTGCAGAAGCTTGGTCAGTTTGATGAGGTCCCACTTGTCTATCTTATCTCTTATGGCATGGGCACTTGAGGTTTTGATCAGGAATTGATTTCCAGTTCCAATTTCCATAAGGGTGTCTCCTGCATTTTCTAAGGTTCTTATAGTTTAAAGTTTTACAGTTAGGTCTTTGATCCATTTAGAGTTGATTTTTGTATGCGGGGATAGGTAGCAGTCTTGTTTTAGTCTTCTGCATGTGGTCATGCTGATCTTTTGACTTTTCCTCTATCTCAGAAAATTCGTTTTCTACACTCTTGGCTCTTTGTTTGATGTTGGAGATTCCTGCTTACTTGTTTCTTAGTGCTTGCAAGCTTGATTCTAAGTACTTGAAGGGAAGGGAAGGTGGTTTGGTAGGCTTGGCAGTTGTCTTGGTCCATTTTCAGACCTGCTACGCCTGTTTCTCTGTGTCTCAGAAATGGATCATTCTTGGTGACCTCTGTGTGAGATTTAATATCCTTCCCTGGCTTAGCAAAAATAGTCTTCTGATTATCTGTTCCCAGAAGAGTTCTTGTTCTTTCCCTAGCTGTAAAGAGTTTTCCTAGTGTCTTAAGTCTTCTATATTGAGAAAAGGATAATCCTGGTGGTGCTTTTGGCCTTTTCAGCGTAAAAGCTCCTCCCCTTTTACAGGATTTTACCAAGGAAAACTTTCTCTGGTTTTTCACTTTGCCCTAGTCTTTCTCATGAGCTACCTGCAGAGGCTCATGAAGTGCCTGCAGTTGAGTGTGAGTTCTTTTGATGTCTGTGGCTTACCAGGGATTCTGTCCACAGTCAGCCCTTATTATTTTAACTGAATTATTCTTACATAGCTTCTGTGGTCCCGGGTATCTCTGCTGCTCTCCACCACAAGGGAGCCGGTGTTTATCTTCTATTGCTCCTTGAAAGTAATTGTTTTTCCTTAGATTTTTGTGTTCTTTGTTGTCCTGTGACCTAAGATTTCTAACAGTTTTAAGGGAGCTGTGATTCTGTGGTTTATCTGTTTTTGTTTTTGTTTTTCTTGTTAAGGCTTAGAATATCGCCTACTACAGCTTTGTGCATCCTGGGCAGAAACAGAACTGTAGACTATTTTTCCGCCCTATCTTGTGCCCTCTGTTTCCTGAGGATTCTTTTGTTCTGTGGTTGGAATTGATTTGTTTGTTGATGCCTCTTCAGCCCCCTGTCCTTGTTTGCATCTAGCATTTAGGAGAATTGAGACTGCCGTAAATTAAGTTAGTGCTCTATCCATTTACCTTTTTTTTTTTTTTTAACATTTTATGCCTCCTATTGTTACCATCATTTTTACGTAGTATTAAACCAATGTAAGTAATTCCTGGTTTGCAAATAAAATGGCTGTTTACAAACTAATGAGGAACAGAAGTATCGAGATAGGAGGAAACTCCTTTGAAGAATCTAGAAAATTTATTTACATACCTTAAATCAAGAGAAGTAGATTTTAGTAAGGTAGAGATGTATAGTGTTTTTCAACCTTTTGACAGTGATCCAAGAAATACATCTATATGGCAACTCTCAGTTCAAAAATATACATACAGTATGAAAATTCATGTTCTGATATTTGTCTCTTCTTGTCTCTACCATTAAAAAATAAAAGCTGGGCCAGATCTGCTAAATTGATTGACCTACAAGGGGTGCTGCCACCTCCAATTTGTAAAACTTGGCAGTGTAGGCTCTAATAAAGCAATCAGAATTGTCATCTCATTTGTACTTGGCTTGAATACCTGACTATTTTCTAAATATGTGCATATGTTTTGTTATTTTTTGCTTTGTTTTGCTTTTGTGCTAGAGGCGCATCACTTAAAAAACAGATTGTGATAATTGAATTTGCTCTCATTAAGGCTGTCTATATCACTGGAAAAGAAGTTTTCAGCTTCAAAATGATTTCTTATGTGGATGCAACTGCTGGCTCTGCATATACAGATATGAATGTGGTTGACATTCAGATTAATTTAACAGTTGGCTGCATTGAAGTAGTGTTTGTCACAAAATTTCTGTATTCTATATTGGTAAGTATTTTATTACATTTTTTTAAATTTATTCTTTTATACTAGTAGGAAATTGCTGTGTGTCAGACACAGATGAAGAATAACAAGAATTCCTTGCTTGATTTTTTTTTTTTTTCTGATATTTAACATAATTTTCTGGACACCATTTATCATGACTGAAATCACTAGTACCTTGTTTTTATAGCATCATTTTCATAGTAATATTCCAGTTAATTGAGGTATACATTTTATTTATTTAACATTAAATATATGTACATTATAAATCATAAGTATGTTATTGAGATCTTTATTTTATATATCATTAGCTTAAATCTTTCTTTTACCTGACTCTCAGTTATAATTTTAAAACATTGTGTATATAATTGAAGTTTGTTTTGGTCTCAGGTCATCATTAAGGAAATTATATTTTCTTTTTATTTTTTTAGAGACGAGCTCTTGCCCTGTCGCCCAGGGTGGGGTACAGTGGCGTGATCATAGCTTACTATAGCCTAAAACTCTTAGGCTCAATTGATCCTCCTGCCTCAACCTCTCAAGCTATTGGGACTACATGCATGTGCCACTACACCCAACTAATTTTTTTTTTTTTTTTTTGAGACAGGGTCTCACTAGGTTACCAGGCTGATTTTGAACTCCTGGCCTCAGTCCTACCACGTCAGCCTTTCAAGCAACTCACTTCTTTTTAAAACTAAGAAACATTATGTCACTGAGCCTTCTTGTGATAGTCTTAAATTTAGAAATTACAAAATGGTTTTTCTTCTTTAACGTGAAAATTAAGTATAAGTGTAGGTAGTTATGTTTTATGCCATTGAAGTATTTTTCTGGAATTCAGAAATTAGAAAACTTATTTGATACTTCTTGAAAAAACATATTTATTTATTTATTTTCTTTACAAACATAAATAAGCTCCCTGTCGAATGAGGTTGTGTAGGGAAATACGATTATTTAGCCATTATGGAGAGTGAGATAATAAGGGAATGAGGCATCTGTGAACCATTCCAAGTTCTTTATTTTGCTTTGTTTTGGTGAGTAGATTTTTTTTTTTATTTGTATCTTTATGTTTCTAAGTTTTCGTAGCAAGGAATCAAGATTTAATATAGACAGTAAGACTTTGAATAAATAATACTTGGTTGTACCAAGTGAAAGTTTTTTATGGAGGTAAAATCATAAATATTTGTATATATTTATTAAGTCTGATTTATTAATAGTAGCCTTATGAATATAATTCTGTTATCTTTATAGGCTTTTATAGATAATTTTCAAGCTGCTAAACAAGCCTTGGCTGAGGCAACTGTTCAGGCAGCAGGAATGGCTGCTACTGGTGTAAAAGAACTGGCACAAAGGAGTTCCAGGATGGCATTGGATGTTAACATCAAAGCCCCAGTTGTGGTCATCCCACAGTCTCCAGTTTCTGAAAATGTTTTTGTTGCTGATTTTGGACTAATTACAATGACAAATACATTCCATATGATAGCAGAGAGCCAGAGCAACCCCCCACCTGTTATTGATTTGATAACTGTAAAGCTGAGTGAAATGCGACTATACAGGTAAGGTTTTCACAAGTATATTTGTGTAGAATGCAGTCTTTTTCTAAGTTTTTATCTTAAGGCTTTGGCATCTTGAGTATTCTGTGTGCAGTGAGATTTTGTTTTAGTGTAATTGTATGTAATCTTGTGATTCTTTCTTCCTTAAATATTTTTTGGCAAAATAAATTATAGTCTTTAAGTTTTTAAAAACCAAAAAAATTCGAAAAATTCTCCTTAGGTAATTAGGAAGACTAAAATTTTTTGTGTGAGGAAGTATATTTGTATTTTTTAGAAGCTCTTTATAAATTACAAAGGTATAGAAGAAATGGGAGACTTTCTAACATAATACATTTATTCACTTTATAAGCACAGTATCCCTGAAACTACACTCTTTTAGCTTTGTGCTGTGTATCTCATGTTCTAATTGGTACAAACAGTGGCATACAACTTTATGTATTCATTGAACAGAGGAATTAGTAAGTAGGGAACTGAATGGATATTCACATAGCTTTAAAGCTATGTATAAAACTGTGTCTTCTTTGTTTCTGTGCTATTTCTAATTACCTTTTCTGGATTCAGTGCCCTATTTCTTTTCCAACTTGGGTCGATCTATTTATACCTTTCACTTGGTCTCTTCTTTCTTCCTGTCATTTAAAAAAATCTCATTCTAATACTTGTCTCTTCACCTTATTCTTGCTTCACTCTTTTAACTTAACTCCCAGTCTCTACTTCTGTTTGGTCCCTGGCTGGTCTGTCTTTCCCTGCTGTTTTTCCTTCCATCAGTTGAATATATTTTAGGCATCTTTATTGAGAAAGAACTGACATACAATGAATTTCATATCTTTAATATTATACCATTTGGTAAGTTTTGACGTGCATACATTTGTAACAGTTTATGTACAATTGTTTTATTTCTTCCTTAAGTATTAGGTAGAATTCAACAGTGATCTGGGCCTAGAATTTGCTTATGGGAGGTTTTTAAACTACAATTTTCATTTTCTTAATAAACACAAAAGGCTGAGCATGGTGGCTCATGCCTGTATTCCCAGCCCTTTGAGAGGCAGAGGCGAGATGATTGCCTGAGCCCAGAGATTTGAGACCAGTCTGGGCTACTTGGTAGACCTTGTCTCTACAGTAAGTCAAAAAATTAGCTGTGCACAGTGGCGCATGCTTGTAGTCCCAGCTACTCAGGAGGCTAAGGCAAAAAGGATCACCTGAGGCCAGCAGGTTGAGGCTATGGTAGCCGTGAGCATACCACTGCACTGCAGCCTGGGTGACAAAGTGAGACTCCAATTAAAAAAACAAAACAAAACTTTAAGGCTATTCAAGTTATTTTTTGCTGGTGACTTTTTTGCTTTTTTTTTTTTTTTTTAAAGGAATTTGTCCATTTTATCTAAATTATAAAAATTAATGGTATAAAGCTTTTCATAGTATTCTCACCTCTCTCATTCCTGATAGTCATTACTTCTGCCTTTGCATTCATCAGTCTAGTTAGTTGTGTATCAGGTTTTATTGAGCTTAAGAAGCAGTTTTTGGTTTTATTGTTTCTCTGTTCCGTCTTTCATTGACTTTTGATTCAATATTCATTATTTCCTTCTGCTTATTTTAGGTTTAATTTTGCTGTTTTTCTAAGTTTCTTTAGGTTGAGCTGAAATTATTGATTTGAAACAGTTCTTCTTTTCTAATATACGCTATAGTGCCTTAAATATAGTGCTATAGAATACTTTATGTAGTGCTATAAATTTTGAGTTACTATGTGTAATCAGTGTAGCTCTCTTCTCTCTGGCATTTTCTTGTATGAACTCTAGCTGTCTTAGCCTCCCTTGTATTCTCAGTTTTGTTTGTTTGTTTTGAGTCAGAGTCTCTGTCACCCATTCTGGAGTGCATTGGTATGATGATGGCTCACCCAACCTCAGTCTCCTGGTCTCAGGCAATTCTTCTTCCTTAGCATTCTGAGTAGCTGGGATAGGCATGCACCAGCATACCCAGCTAAATTTTTCATTTATTGTAGAGATGAGGTGTCACCAACATGCCCAGATAATTTTGTGTAGAGACAAGATCTCACTGTGTTGCCTAGGCTGGTCTTGAACCCGTGGGCTCAGGCATCCTCTCACCTCTGTCTCCCAGTGCTGGAATTACAGGTGGGAGCCACTGTGCCTGGCATAGTTATTGTTTTTATGTCTAAGAAAGGATTCGTTTCTATTGAGAATGAACATAAAAATATTGCTGACAATCTTTTGACTCCCCCAAAATAATTACTATTAAGTATATTGGTGTATTTGTTTCAGTTTATATCATCCATCATATATGTTTAACAAATTATATTGTATTTTTTGTGTTGTAAATAGCTTTTTTCCTAAAAATATGCTATAGTTATTTTTTCATGTTATTATTTTGAGTGCATAAGTTTTTGTAAATATTTTATTCCTTAGTTTAAAAAAATCTATTTGCCTTTTGTTAGAAATTTAAGTTAATTCTAGTTTTCTCTGTTCTAAATAATATTATATTGATGATTAGTATCTTTGTTAATCAGTACTTTTATAATTGTTTACTCATTTCTTTGGGATAATTCATTTCCTTAAGATGAATTCCCAGAAATAGAATACAACCACCTTTTTCTGAAATAATTTTAATAATAATGAATACTTGAAAATTTGGTTTTATTACAACATCTTAGGAAATACATAAAGGAAGACAAGTAAATATTTATATTTGTGACTACCTGTATTGTTTATATATTATTTATTGACTGTAATTTAGCAAATGCTTATGGACTTTATGACATCTGCCAGTCATGTAATCTAAGTACTGACAGTATAGCAAAGAATAAGATAAACATAGTTCCTGCCCTCATAGAGAACATAGTAAGGCATTAAAATGCAAAATATTAAACGTAGTGATGGAAAAAATTCAGGGTACTTGTGGGAGCATGTAGGAAGGTATTTAACCCAGATATTGGGTAGTACCGATAAGACAGATTTTTTCCAAGGGAAGTAATCTTTTGACACAGTAATTTTCTTTCTGGCAGTTTGTCCAAAGAAAATAAGTTTACTCAAAGATACATACAAAGATAATGATTAAAGAATTTACTATGGTGAAGAATTGGAAACAACATAAAATTTTAGTAATAGGAGGTTGATTAAATTACTTAAGATATAGCCATATATTCTAATACATAGCCATTAAAATTAAATATGCATCCAGGCCTACAGAGGACAGCCAAAAAATAAAAAGAAAAAAAATTATATATGCAGTATTTCCTATAGGACTTATAGATTCCTTGACCTATTAATGTTAGGTGGAGACTGCAAGCATGCTTGCATAAAGTCTAGTGCCACTCTATTGTTCATTCATAAAATGGCTTGATACAGGCATTTTAAGAGCTGCCTCATGAACTCCTGTATTCTCTATCAGTGAGTAAATGGTAGCTAAAATTCTACAGGCATAACTTCATACCCTAGTTTAAGGATTTGCTGCCAGTTAAAATATAAGTACATAGCCGGGCTCGGTGGCTCAGCCTGTAATCCCGCGCCTTTGGGAGGCTGAGGTGAGTGGATTGCCTGAGCCCGCAGGTTCGAGACTCGCCTGGACAAGCAAGACTTCATCTCTACAATAAAATCAAAAAATTAGCCGGGCGTGGTAGCGCGTGCCTGTAGTTCCAGCTACTTGGAAGGCTGAGGCGGAAGGATCGCCGGAGCCCAGCAGGTCGAGTCTGCGGTGGCCCGGAGCGGCCACTGCACTCCAGTCTGGGCGACAGAGTGAGACTCCAACTCAAAAACAAAACAAAAAAAAAATTAAAAAATAAAAAAATAAAATAAAATAAAATAAAAAAATAAAATGACAGCTAGTAAGAGGAAAGACAGAGTTTAATCACATACTGTTCAGAGGTCACAAAAATATGACTCAGAGGTGGTTAGAATTGGGGCTTATGCACCATCTTAATAGGAGAAGGGAAGGGGAGGAAAGGCACTGATGGGAAACTGGCCCACTGGAGTGTAGATGGGAGGATGGGCTGGGCTGGGAGGATGGCTGTGCGTGCTGCTGGCTTCTAGTGTTGAGAAGTCTTCCCTGGCTTTCCTGGGGAAGGGATTTAGGATACTATAGTTCTTTTGAGAGACTGCTTTTTGGCATTTAAGGAATTTCAGGAACTCAAATGCTTTCAGCTCACGACAACGTGGAATATATTCTGGACTCCTTCGGGTTTCTAGTTTGCCTAGGAGTTTGCTCATTTATAGAGAGAGAAAAAAAATCAGAGAAGGAAATAGACTATTATGGAGAAGCTGAGATTCCAGCCAGACTCCTTGGATCTCAGTCAGTTGAGCTGGAGAGTGAAAGTAGTCCAGGTATGGGTTAAATCGTGGTGCCAGGACAGCCTGTGGGAGGAGAGCAGACTGGGTTTGTATCTGGCTTCATCACTTACTAGCTGTGTGCCCTTGGGCCTGTCCTTTACCTGAAGAAGAGGGGCAACAAGAGGCTGTATGTCGAAGTTGAGCTGTATGGCATGCCAAGACCTGGGAAAGCCCAGGAATCCTCAGGACTGAACTGCTGCCTCACTGTCGTGCAGAGTTAGGACTACAGTGGTGAGATGCTGATGTGATGGGCCATTGGATGACTAGGAAGACACCAGGCCTGCTATCAGAAGGTCCTTGGAGGAAAGAGATATGGGATAAGGTAGCAGGAGCATCTGAACACGGAGAAATACACCTGTGTCATAGGAGGTGGTCCACAAAGGCTCCAGAGCTGGGGCAGTTAGTGAGGGGAGCTTTCAGTGTCCAGGCCTGTGTCTGTGCTGGGGATAGATTGCTTGGAAGGGAAACCCGACAGGGAGGCCAGATCTGGGATGCCGATGAAGTTCAGCAAGAGCATGGGAAAGAAAGGCTTTGCTTTCCTGGCCACCATAATGTGTGGCTCCTGCACCCTGGGAATTGGGGCAGGGAGCAGTGGGAGAGTGAGAAACACACACTCCTAATCTGAAAACATTAATGTAAAAGATCTTATTAACGAGGTGTTTATTGATTCCTTAAAGTGATATTTTGATTCCTTGAATCAAACAAAATATATTATTGTGATTAATTTTATCTGTTTCTTTGCGCTTTTATAATCTAGCTACTAGGAGATCTAAAAGTACACACGTGGCTTACATTTGTGACTTTGCATTTCTATCATACATCGCTGCTCTGTGGGTGGTGGCAATGGGAATAGTGACAGAACACATTGGGAGATGTCACAAAAGATGGTGGGAGGGAATGAACATTTATAGTGTATTAATCTCCAGGACAACCCTTCTAACTGAGTGGTGATATTCTGTATTATGGATAAAAGGGTCAGAAAGGGAAAGAGACTTCCCTGTGGCCACATAGTGACAGAGCTGGGCTGTCTGACTCTGAAACCTGTGCTTTTCCCATCTTTCTTAGGGCTCTGGACTCAGTGATGGGGGCTAAAGAAGGGGAAGGCTGAGGCTGGAGCCAGGGTTGGCATTTGGGACTGGGAAGGAATTAACACAGCGTTGGTGTTGACCTGGGCCTGCAGAGCCCTTCACTGTATGTGTACTTCTCTCAGAGTGTTCTTGCCGGGTGCAGGCTGTGGCTGCCACTCCCTTTCAGAGTCCTTGCCTGGGCCCTGTGGGGCTGTGTTTAGGAACCTCAGCGGAGCCCTGAGGACCATGCTGACCATCTTTAGAGGAACTCAGGTCCTGTGTAACTTGTTGGGCAATAGCTTTCACGTGGCCTTGGGTAGTGGATTCTGGATTGCAGTAACGGCGCTGTGGATTCCCCCAGAAGTGAGGCATAGGATTGGAGGATGTGTAGGTTCTTTCCAGTGTTTATTTGTATACTTACTTGGTCTTTATGTTTCAGCTTGCTTCATTCACAAATTTTCTTTTTTTTTTTTTTCTTTTTGAGTAGGAGTCTCACTCATCACCTAGATTGGAGTCCAGTGGCATGCTCATGACCACTGTAGCCCAACCTGCTGGGCTTAGGTGATCTTTCCACCTCAACTTTCCAAGTAGCTGGAACCACAGGTGTGTGCCACCACACCCAGCTAATTTTTTGATTTCTCATAGAGATGAGCTCTCACCAAGTTGCCCAGGCTGATCTCATACTCCTGGACTCAGGCATTCCTCTCACCTCTGCCTTCCAACGTGGTGGGATTACAGGTGTGAGCTACTACACACAGCCTTATTTAATTAATTATAATATTTATATGTTTACATTTCGACTCAGTGATCACTAGAGGACTTCTTTGGGCATATACTAGAATTTTAATTTCATAGATCCTAACTAATAATTTTTTTGCACATTTGATGATTTTATACCCTGCTTAATGCTTTTTTATGTTTAAAGCAAATAATGAGTGAAGGAAAAAAATTATTCCTATAGCAACTCAAATACAAAGATTTTGATATTTAGTATTAGATGTTTAAAATTATTTTTGTATCCTTTGATTTCTTATAGATGAAAACGTGCCAATTAAAAAAAATGCAAATGCTTTTTCAGAATATAAACACATTATGTAATTTTTCAAAATATTATAATGCATAAAATGTAGAAGAAAATAATCATTAGTGCTTACTTCCACTATTC
Source organism: Tarsius wallacei (assembly GCA_963574415.1). Taxonomy (NCBI): domain Eukaryota; kingdom Metazoa; phylum Chordata; class Mammalia; order Primates; family Tarsiidae; genus Tarsius; species Tarsius wallacei. The sequence goes on along the minus strand of CAUYQG010072340.1, from coordinate 3,037 downwards.
AGAGACATACTACTTTTCTATGTTGGGGCGCCTCCTTTCATTTTTTTCTGTCCTGTTTCCACAGAGCTGTGACCCATGCCGCTTTTTCCAACTTATTAGAAATGTTCATAAACAGCATTATTATTGGCTGTCTAACGTCCCATCTTATGGGTGTGACTTGGACTGACCAACCATTGCCTGATCTGGGGTTTATGTTTTCTTCTGTGCTTTGCCAGTATAATGTGGTAGTGAACATGAGGGTAGAAAAACTTTTTCCATACTTTGACTACTTTCTTTCTTTATTTCTTTTTTGAGTTGGAGTCTCACTCTGTCACCCAGACTGGAGTGCAGTGGCACGCTCCCAGCCACTGCAGCCTCGACATGCTAGGCTCCGGCGATCCTTCCGTCTTAGACTTCCAAGCAGCTGGAAATATAAGTGCTCGCTAACACACCCAGCTAATTTTTGATTTATTGTAGAGATGAAGTCTCGCCAAGTTGCCCGGGTGCATCTTGAACTCGTGGCTCAGGCAATCCACTCGCCTCGGCCGCCCACAGTGATGGGATGACAGGCTGAGCCACCAAGCCCAGCCACTTTGTCTTATTTCATTACAAGTTTCTAAATATGAGATCAGTGATTTGAAAGATATGAATATTTATAACGCTCTTCATCAAATTGATTTCCTAAAGGGCTATCCATTATCCTCTTTCACCGACAATGAAGTCAGGTGTCCTGGAAACAGGAGTGTTGAAATGTCAAAAGTCACTTCAGTTTTGACGTTTATCTTGCTTTGTTGTTTTCCTTTTTTGTCCCTTCATCCTGACACTAACCTAAGTTTACACATTACATTTGATTGTCGTATGTTTTTAGTCTCTTTTAATCTAGAGCAGTGGCTTCTCGGTCGGAGCGATAGATTTTATCTCCTAGAGCAGTGGTCCCAAACTCTAGAGACTGGTTTTTGGCACTAGGGACTGGTTTCATGGAAGACAGTTTTTCCACAGACCTGGGAGAGGGGTGGTTTGGGAATGATTCAAGCATATTACATTTCTTGTACATTTTTTTCTATTATTATTACACATTGTAATATATAATGATATAATTACACAACTCACCAAAATGCAGAATCAGTGGGAGCCCTGAGCTTGTTTTCTTACAACTAGATGGTCCCATCTGGGGGTGATAGGAAACAGTGACACCCAAAGTGTGTTGCTTAGGTCCAGTCTACTCTGTCATCTTGTTGTGGTTGCTGTCACTGCAGAACACCCTGCCTCACAAAGATAGGCTGTTGGAAATGGAAGCAGGCTTCCATTTGTTGAGCAGGTTGAATATGACACAAGTAAGCAAGTTTTGTGGCCCACTCTGTGGCACTGAAATATCTCAGGACGTTCCCCCTTGACTTGAATCCAGAACATATGGAGATTTGAAGTTGTCTCAAACATACCTTTAAGGTCACTGTCATTTGCAACCTCAAACAGTTGATCCTTTTCTAGCATGGACAAAGTTGATTCACCTGACTTGTTCACAAATGGTTTGCAGATCCTTCCCTGTACGGGGATCTTTTGTGGTTGGGAAGTAATGCTTAAACTCTTTTGAAAGCTGAGATAGATGATCGATCATACACCAGCTGGGAGAAAGGAGGTCCTGGCTTGGTCTCTTTCAATATCTCTGCTGATGTTTGAAACATGTCAAAAATCCCAGTGTTCATTCATTGCCCCCATAATTTCAGGTTGGCTTTGAATGCAGCCACTTTATCTGCCGACTTGAACACAGTTGTCATTCTCCCCTGAAGTGACAGATTGAGTTCGTTGAGCAGGTTGAATATGACACAAGTAAGCAAGTTTTGTGACCCATTCTGTGTCACTGAAATGTGCTGGCAGTGGTGACTGTTTTTCTAAAAGAAATCTCTGGAGTGGTTCTCATAGTCAAAAACTCTGGCCAGTGATCTACCTTTAGAAAGCCATCTCACTTCTGTGTATAAGAGAAGATTTGTGTGCTCTGAGTCTATCTCCTCACAGAGCTGCGTGAACAGACATGAGTTAAGGGCATATACTTTAATGTGATCATTTTAATCATGTCCTGCAAAACATTGTTAAGTTCAGGTCACATTTGCCGGCTAGCCAGCATTTCCCTGTAAATGACACAGTGCATGGACTCACATTCAGAAGCAACCTCTTTGACCCACGTAGTGAAACCAGAAAGCTGTCTAGTCATGGCAACTGTTCTCTCCATGCATATACCAACACAAAATGACCAATTCCATTTTCCTGATATGTAATTATCCAAAGACTTGAATAGTTCTGCATCTGTGGTGTTGGTTGGCAGCAAAGGTGCACATATTAATAACATATCCTTATGCACATCCTCCTGAAAAATATACCACAAAAATAAGCATTGTTGCCTTGTCAATATTGGTAAACTCACCAACCTGGATTGCCTACCATGACTCATTAATCCTCTCTAACAACTGTGCCTCAGTATCCTCTACTGTTTCATCAATTCATCTAGTTATGGTGCTAGCTGAAAGAGGAACACATGCCACCTTTTGAACTACAGCTTCTCCTAAAAGTTCATGATAAATGTCCTTAGCAGGAGGCAGCATCAGCTCTTCACCAACAGCAAAGGGCTTCTTAGTTTTAGCAATGTGATTAGCCACTAAGAATGATGTCCTCAGTGCAGACACAGTTGATGAAGTGATGGCCTTCAATAATTGCTTCTGTTATTTGTGTTCACATTTTTTTTAAAACTCCAAAGGCTTATCTTTTAATGCAGGGTGCTTGGTCTCCATGTGGCGAAGCAGTTTTGAAGGTTTCATGGCTTCGTTGGCTAGCCAGTTGCCACATATTATACAAAGTGAGCTTGGAGAACATGAATCACCTATTGCAATAAACCCATAATTTAATTAGGACTTTTGGTATTTTATTTTTTTTTTTTTTTTTTTTTTTTTTTTTTGAGTTGGAGTCTCACTCTGTCGCCCAGACTGGAGTGCAGTGGCTGCTCCCGGCCACCGCAGCCTCGACCTGCTGGGCTCCGGCGATCCTTCCGCCTCAGCCTTCCAAGTAG
>CAUYQG010072336.1:0-26463 GCA_963574415.1 Tarsius wallacei | reverse complement strand
TGGAGTCTCGCTCTGTCGCCCAGACTGGAGTGCAGTGGCTGCTCCCGGCCACCGCAGCCTCGACCTGCTGGGCTCCGGCGATCCTTTCGCCTCAGCCTTCCAAGTAGCTGGAACTACAGGCGTGCGCTACCACGCCCGGCTAATTTTTTGATTTATTGTAGAGATGAGGTCTCGCCTGCCCAGGCGGGTCTCGAACCCGCGGGCTCAGGCAGTCCACTCACCTCAGCCTCCCAAAGGCACGGGATTACAGGCTGAGCCACCGAGCCCGGCTCTAATATTTAATTGAGGATTTTTATATCCATATTCATAAGTGATAATGGTCTACAGTTTTCTTTTCCTGTGCTAACTTTGTCTGGCTTTGATAATGAAGGTATCATAGAATGAGGTAGGAAGTATTTCTTACCTCTGTCAATTTTTGGGAAGAGTTTTTAGAAGAATTTTGTTAATTCTTCTTTGTTTGGTAGAATTCACGAGTGAAGTCATCTGGTCCTGGGTTTTTCTGTTTTGGGAGGTTCTTGATTACTGATTCAATTTTCTTACTTGTTACAGGTATATTAGTTTCTCTCTCTCTTTTTTTTTTGAGTTGGAGTCTCACTCTTGCCCAGGCTAGAGTGCAGTGGCACACTAATTGGCCATCCCAGCTTCGACCTGCTGGGCTCTGGAGATCCTTCTGCCTCTACCTTCCAAGTAGCTAGAACTACAGGCGTGCGCTACCATGCACAGCTAATTTTTTTTTTTATTTTTTTAATTGTAGAGCCGAGGTCTCGCCAAGTTTCCCAGACTGGTCTCCAACCCGCAGGCTCAGGCAATCCTCTTGCCTCGGCCTCCGAAAGTACTGGGATTACAGGTTGAGCCACTGAGCCTGGCCCTAGTTTATCTCTTTATGAGTCAGTTTTTATAGATTGGTCTGTCCATTTTATCTAGGTTATCTAATTTGTTGGCATACAGTTGTTCATAGTAGTCTTTTATAAAACTTTTTATTTCTATAAAGTTGGTAGTAGTGAGCCTTCTGTCATTTCTAATTCTAGTAATTTGAATTCTCTCTTTTTTCTTGGTTCATCCAGCTAAAGGTTTTTCAATTTTGTTAATCTTGGCGAGTAACCAGCATTTAGTTTCATTGCCTTTCTGTATTTTTCTGTTCTCTGTTTCATTTATCTCCACTCTAATCTTGAATATTTTTTTATTTTTGCTAACTTTGTGTTTGCTTTTTTTTCTAGTTCCTTAAGGCATATAGTTACTAATTTGAGATTTCTTTTAAATTATTTTTTGTTTTTCCTCTCTGTGAAGATTTCCAAAGTATTTCATATTTTTTAATTGTGCTTGCAGCTATAAATTTCACTCTAACCACTGCTTTTGCTGCATTCTGTAAACTTTGTTATGCTGTATTTTCATTTGTTTCAAGCTGTTTTCTGGTTTCCATGTGATTTATTCTTTGACTCATGGGTTACTTAAGAATGTTATTTAATTTCCACATATTTGTGAATTTTCCAGTTTTCGTGTATTGTTCATTTCTAGTTTTATTCCATTATGACTAAAAAGATTTTTTGTAGGATTTCAAAATTTTTCAATGTTTAAAACATTTTTGCTATTATTTTTTATTTTGTAGAGATAGGGTTTTGCTGTGTTGCCCAGGCTGGTCTTAAACTCTTGGCTTCCCAAAGTGGTGGGATTATAGGTATGAACCACTGTGCCTGGCCTGAATTGTACATTTTAAAATAGTCTAACTCTTGGATATAAGAGAAGGAGTCAGAACCTTAGGAAAAGTTTAATAGTTTATGAAAAAGAATAGCTGTTTGCAAAATAAGTCACCTGCTAGGGATTAAAATTACAGTTATTGAATTTAAAAACTTGGTAAATAAGCTAGGCACAGTGGTGCATGCCTGTAATCCAGTTAGAAATTCCTTGAGGCTAGAAATTTGAGTCCATCATTTGTAATGAATATGGTGGCTCCTGCCTGTAATCCCAGCACTTTGGGAGGCCAAGATGGGAGGATTGCTTGAGCCCAAAAGTTTGAGACCAGCCTGGGCAACCTAGTGAGACCTTGTCTTTAAAAAAGAAGAGAGAGAAAAAAAATACAAAAATTAGGCAGGCATGGTAGTGCATGCCTGTAGTCCTAGTTACTCAGGAGGGTGAGATGGGAGGATCACTTGACTGAAATCTGCTTATATCATTGATAATGAAAATGGGCCTTTTCTGAATTGTACTATTTCATATTCTTTATTATAGGAAGGAATTGTTGAGAATCTTTTCAAATGGGCCCGAGAGGCTGATCAGCCATTGAGGACATATTCTACTGGACTGTTAGGCGGTGCTATGGAAAATCAAGACATTGCTGCCAACTATAGGGATGAAAATTCACAGCTGGTAAGTACTGTGCTAGAATCAATTTTTGTATAAGATGAGAAGGTATTCACGAGTTCTTTCTTGCTACCTGAATCTGAATAGATAGATTCTTTTTATTACCTTGTATTGGAGAATAGCTATAATTTCAACATTTCAAGATTACTTTCCATAAGAGTTTTTAAAAATGGAAAATAGTTTTTAATCTTGTCAAGGATGATAGTATTTTATACCAAATAAAGAATAGTGCCATTCCTTGCTTCCCTTTCACTAATTTTAAATCATGAATTATATCTAGTTTCTGCATCTTTAGAAGGCAGAATGAGGTCTAGCTCAACTTGACCCAAACAGATCAGTTGTGAATGATGCATTTTATGTGCAAATCTTCTGATTTGAGTTCTCTGGAAAATTGTATGGGGAACAAGACTTTTAGCTGTTGCTTATTACATCAAGTTTTAGAAATGAAGTCAACATCTTTATCAAATTTTTACTGTTACCAGTCATTGGGCTCACTGCATAAGTCTCCTGTTTTTTTTTTTTTTTTGAGTTGGAGTCTCACTCTGTTGCCCAGACTGGAGTATAGTGGCACGCTGCTGGCCACCGCAGCCTTGACCTGCTGGGCTCTGATGATCCTTCTGCCTCAGCCTTCCAGGTAGCCGGAACTACAGGTGTGCGCTGCCACGCCTGGCTAATTTTTTTGATTTATTGTAGAGATGAGGTCTCGCCAAGTTGCCCAGTTGAACCCGCGGGCTCAGGCAGTCCACTCGCCTTGGCCTTCCAAAGTGCTGGGATTACAGGCTGAACCACTGAGCCCGGCCAGAGTCTCCTGTTCTTAAGTAGAAATAAGAATGATTAAAAATCATATAATTGAGATATAAAAGAGATACTCCCTTTTACTCCAATATCTGTTGATAGGTGGCAATAGTGCTTCGAAGACTGAGGGAACTACAGCTTCAGGAAGTGGCTTTGCGACAGGAAAACAAACGTCCCAGTCCACGGAAGCTCTCTTCTGAACCCCTTTTGCCTCTGGATGAGGAAGCTGTGGATATGGACTATGGTGACATGACTGTAAATGTAGTGGATGGAGGCCGAGAGGAAGTTCCTGGAGACATGGAGATCTCTTTTCATCTTGATTCAGGCCACAAGACCAGTAGCAGAGTGAACTCAGCTACCAAACCTGAGGAAGGAGGATTGAAGAAAACCAAGTCAGCAAAACAGGGTGACAGAGAGAGCTTTAGGAAAGCCAAGCAGAAGTTGGGTTTCTCAGCTTCTGATCCAGATCGCATGTTTGTTGAACTGTCTAATAGCAGCTGGTCAGAAATGTCCCCCTGGGTCATTGGCACCAATTATACCCTTTATCCTATGACTGCTGCTATTGAGCAGCGACTCATTCTTCAATATTTGACTCCTCTAGGAGAATATCAGGAGGTAAGCTTAGTGGGAAGAGTATTGTTCACACTTTGAAACTATTTTGTTCATTTCTGGGATATTTTTCTGGTAGCATTTAATATAATGATATTTTCTTACTCTGCTATAAAAAAAAATCTTTGCCCCAAACTGGTAATGTCTTATGCAGGTCATTTCTACAGATCTGTTTGATCAAAGTACATTCATATGTTTATCTTCCTAAGGGAGTGGGGGAAGATTTCTTTAATCTTTTATCCTCATATAATAAAACCATTTGACTTGTTTTTGATCTTCATTTTAGTTACTTCCCATCTTCATGCAGCTTGGATCACGGGAACTGATGATGTTCTATATTGACCTAAAGCAAACTAATGATGTTCTGCTTACATTTGAGGCACTCAAGGTAAAGTTCTTAAAAATATTGTGTTACCAAGCACTTTATTAGCAGAGATATGCCTGTGTGTTTTGGCATATAGTTTCTCTGGGTTTTATTGCTCAGGGTACTTCTGTTGCCAGATGTGTCAGAATAGTAACAAACAAAACATACTTATTTAGATAGAGATGATGCTTACCAAGTGTCTCCACAGAAATTTAGGAGTTAATCCTAAAAGGCAGAATGTTGAGATAGAAAGTAGATTTAGACTTGGGAGCTGCCTTAGTTATTGTCGCTGAATAGGGATGAAAAACTGTGTATAGTACTTTCTTATGTTATACTGCCTTTTTTTATTTTGAGTTGGAGTCTCACTCTGTCACCCAGGCTGGAATGCAGTGGCATGCTCATGGCCACTGCAGCCTCAACCTGCTGGGCTCAGGGGATCCTTCTGCCTCAGCCTTCCATGTAACTGGAACTATAGGCACATGCCACCATTCCTGGCTAATATTTTAGTTTGTTGTAGAGATGAGGTCTCACCAAGTTGCCCAGGCTGGTCTTGAACCTGTGAGCTCAGACAGTCCTTTCACCTCAGCCTCCCAAAGTGCTGGGATTATAGGTGTGAGCCACCGCACCCAGCTGATACTGCCTTTTAATTATTTTATTTTATTTTTTTTTTGAGCTGGAGTCTCACTCCATTGCCCAGACTGGAGTGCAGTGGCATGCTCCCGGCCACTGCAGCCTCGACCCGCTGAGCTCCAGCGATCCTTCTGCCTCAGCCTTCTAAGTAGCTGGAATTACAGGCGTGCGCTTCCACACCCGGCTAAATTTTGATTTATTGTGGAAATAAGGTCTCTCCAAGTTGCCTGGGCGGGTCTTGAACCCGCAGGCTCAGGCAATCCACTCACCTCGGCCCCCCAAAGCAATGGGATTACAGGCTGAGCTACCGAGCCCGGCCTGATACTGCCTTTTTAGATGTTCCTCATATCAATCAATAATACTTTTTCTAAACTCTTGACTATATATATATTGTACCATGTTAGATTATATAGGGCGAACAAAATATAAACCAGAAAATGAGTAAAGAAATAGCAGGCAGACCCAAACTCAGAAAAGGGAAATGATTTCCTAGGTTGCAAAGGGGCTAAACATGGGAGGGCAAGTAAGTCTAGCTCACCAAGTTCATATTTGTCCATGATAATTTTTTTTTTTTTTTGAGTTGGCGTCTCACTCCATCGCCCAGACTGGAGTGCAGTGGCCGCTCCCAGCCACCGCAGCCTCGACCTGCTGGGCTCCGGCGATCCTTCCACCTCAGCCTTCCGAGTAGCCGGAACTACAGGCGTGCGCTACCATGCCCGGCTGATTTTTTTGATTTATTGTAGAGATGAGGTTTCGCCTGCCTAGGCGGGTCTCAAACCCGCGGGCTCAGGCAATCCGCTCACCTCAGCCTCCCAAGGTGCGGGATTACAGGCTGAGCCACCGAGCCCGGCTGATAATTTTTTTTTAAAGTCAGAGTCTCACTCTTTTGCCTAGGTTGGAGTGCAGTGGCACGTTTACGGCCACTGCAGCCTTGACCTGCTGGGCTCAAGCAGTCCTCCCTCCTCAGTCTTCCAAGCAGCTGGAACCACAGGCGCACGCCACTCTGCCTGGCTAATTTTTTGATGTATTGTAGAGATGAGATGTCACCAAGTTGCCCAGGCTGGTCTTGAACCCCTGAGCTCAGGCAGTCCTCTCGCCTCTGCCTCCCAAAGTACTGGGATTATAGGCATGAGCCACCGTGCCTGGCTTGTCCATGATAATTAAGTGATCTGAATGGATGGAGGTAAACTGCAAATAGCATTGTGGCTATCATACAGTTCTACCAAACAGGTAACTATTAAACAAAGTACTGTTTAGGGATGAGGTCTTTAAAATTACTTTTTTTAAAAAAGAATAGAGGTATGGTCTCGCTGTGTTGTTCAGGCTGGTTTCAAATTCCTGGCTCAAGTGATCCTCCTGCCTTGGCCTCCCAAAATGCTGGGATTACAGGCATGAGCTATTATGCCTGGCCTAAAATTACTTTTTAAAAAAATACATAACACGAACAATAATATAACAATCTTGGAAACCCAAAAGAAGATAACATTCACAGTTTCCTTATAATAAAATAACTTTTAATTTTTGTGTTCCATTCTAATCTTTGCTAATAGGTAGTTACTTTTAAAAAATTGTCAGCCAGACTTTAAAATTCACTTAAGCTGTAGCTGTATGATTATTCTATAAAAATTAGATGCTCCACTGGGCACAGTGGCTCACACCTGTAATCCCAGGTGTGGATTACTTTGGGAGGTTGAGGCGGGAGGATTACTTGAGCCCAGGAGTTCAAGACCAGCTTGTGCAACATAGTGAGACTTGGTTTCTACAAAAAAAAAAAAAAAAAAAAATTAGCTGGCATGGTGGCACGCACCTATAGACACAGACACTTGAGCCCAGGAGGTTGAGACTGGGGTGAGCTGTGATCATGCACTCCAGCCTGGGTGGTGGAGTGAGACCACAACTCAAAAACAGACAAAGCCGGGCTCGGTGCCTCAGCCTGTAATTCCAGCTCTTTGGGAGGCTGAGGTGAGTGGATTGATTGCCTGAGTCCGCGGGTTCGAGACCTGCCCGGGCAACTTGGTGAGACCTCATCTCTACAATAAAATAAAATGAAAATTAGCCGGGCATGGTAACGTGCGCCTAGTTCCAGCTACTTGGAAGGCTGAGGCGCAAGGATTGCTGGAGCCCAGCACGTTGAGGCTGCGGTGGCTGGGAGCGGCCACTGCACTCCAGTCTGGGTGACAGAGTGAGACTCCAACTCAAAACAAAAAACAAAAACAAAAACAGACAAAAAAAAACAAGCTAGATGCTCCATAATTTTCTTAGGGTATGCTGTTTCCATTTTTTTTGTTATAGAGGACACTGCAATGAATATCTTTGCATATAACTTTGGGGCTATTTTTTTTTTTTTTTGAGTTGGAATCTCACTCTGTCGCCCAGACTGGAGTGCAGTGGCCGCTCCCGGCCACTGCAGCCTCGACCTGCTGGGCTCTGGTGATCCTTCCGCCTCAACCTTCCAAGTAGCTGGAACTACAGGTGTGCGCTACCTCGCCCAGCTAAATTTTTTTTGATTTATTGTAGAGATGAGGTCTCACCAAGTTGCCCAGGCGGGTCTCGAACCCGCGGGCTTAGGCAGTCCACTCACCTCAGCCTCCCAAGGCGCAGGATTACAGGCTGAGCCACCAAGCCTAGCTTTGGGGCTATTTTCATTGAATTGTCTCTGTTTGGAGTGGGGACTGGCATATGGTGAGCAATCAACAAATAGAAGTCATTTAGTAAATGAATGAATTCCCTTAATCTTTGTTTTTTGAACTGGAAATAAGGATTTTCATGAAAAACTGAAGTTAATCAGCTGGGCTAAAATTTAATTTTAATATGAAATTAGAATTAAAAAGAAAAAACATAAGCAAGCTAAATTTCAGTGAAGTCCTGAGCATGCAGAACCCAGGGAAGTGTGGCTATATAACAAGTAAAATTTTACTGTGAACAAACAAGTATAAAATTAATGTTTTTTTTTAAAGTAATTTTAATGACTTCATCTCTAAACAGTACATTGTTCAATAGTTACCTGTTTGGTAGAACTGTATGATAGCCACAATGTTATTTACCAGTTTACCTCTGTCCATTCATACCACCTTAATTATGGATAATTATAGACTTGGAGGGCTAGACTTACTTCCCCTCCCATGCTTAACTCCTTTACGATCTAGAGTGTCATTTCTCCTTTCTGAGTTTGAGACTGCCTGCTATTTTTTAACCACCTTCTAGTTTATTTTCCCTTTGCTAAATAGTTTGTTTTTTTACCACTTGGCAACTGTATTTTTGCCTTCATTCTTTGTAAACATTTATTGAGTAATTTTAATGGGCCAGGCACTTTGCTCAGGTGTTAGGAATACAAATAAGACCAGTACCTAAACAAATGAAATCAAGTCTTTGCCCTTTATGGTTTGATTAAGAGAGACAGCCACTTTTGATTGATGGATTGATTGAGTCAGGGTATTACTCTGTTGCCCAGGCTGGCACAGTCATGGCTCACTGCAGCCTTGACCTCCTGGGCTCAGGCAGTCCTCAGCCTCATGAGTAGCTGGGACTACAGGCATAAGCAACCATGAACAGTTAATTTTATTGATTGATTGATTGCCACCATACTCAGCTAATTTTTAAATTTTTTTTGTAGAGATAAGGTTTTGCTATGCTGTCTAGGCTGGTCTCGAACTCCTGGGCTCTAGCAATCTTCTTGTCTCAGCCATTGCTGGCCACCTGAAGTGCTGAGATTACAGGTGTGAGCTGCCACACCCAGCCTATAATTTATTTTAAATATTATTGATGTTGTGAATAAAGTGTGGGGACACAAAGAGGAGAGTGGTCTGTTCTTCCTGAGAGATGATAATTTCCAGAGAAGGCCTCATGAAAGGATGATGTTTTTCACTGGGTGTTAAAGACAGAACCTCATCATTATTCCAGCGCTATGCTGTTCAGTACAACTTTCTGTGATGATGGAGATGTCCTGTGTCTGTGCTGGTCAGTACTGTGGCTATTAGCCGTGAGTTTTGAGCATTTGAAATGTAGCTAGTGTCTTGACTAAGGCACTAAGTTTTTAATTTTAGTTAATTTTAATTAATTTTAGTTAAATCAGCCACGTTTGGCCAGTACCTTCTGCATTGGATTCATTGGATTGTGCAGTTCCAAACTATGTTGAAGTGAAACAGAAATGAGGAAATTTGCTTTTCAGCCCCCAGAAATTTTGTTTGGAGGAGATCAGATGTAATTGAAGTAATGTGTGCTACTTCACGTGGAATGTGGGGTGTATGTGTATATAAAGTGTATAAACTCTTGTTATAGTTTGAAAAGTGAGATGAAACTGTAGATCAAAGTTGTCTCCAGTGACCCAAAGGTATTGCTCTCAGATGCAACTTCTGGTGCTGAACAGGATACAGTAGAAGAAGAGATTGGGCAGTTGCTATACCTGTATGTTTTTTGTGGGGGAAACTATAATGGGTGTCACATATAGTTAAACTGCATCTTGGGGGAAGGACTGGGTAGAAGCATGGTAGAGGTTTCTGTGACAGACAAAAAGTAGGATAACGATAGAAGGGATATAAGTTATATGTGAAAATTAGCCTGAGTCTGGGTGTTGGCAGTTTTTTTTTTTGTTTTTGTTTTTTGAGTTGGAGTCTCACTCTGTCACCCAGTCTCGAGTGCTGTGGTGTGATTGCAGCTCACTGCAGACTTGACTTCCTGGACTCAGGTTATCTTTCCACCTCAGCCTCTGGAATAGCTGGGACTACTGGCACGTGCCACCATGCCTGGCTAATTTTTAAATATTTTGTGGAGACGAGATCTATGTTGTCCAGAATAGTCTCAACTCCTGGGCTCAAGCAATCTTCCTACCTTGGCCTCCTAAAGTGCTGGTATTACAGATGTGAGTCACTGCGCCCAGCCTTGAGAGAACTTCTGAAGAGGGCACATACCTGTTACTTTTGCCATTGACCTTGGCAAGATTTGTGCAGATGTCAAATCAAGAAATTGCAAGTCTGTGTTGTCTCTACCTGGAAGACGCCTTGGTATGGGAAACAGGAAGGGGAGCTCTAGTTCTCCCAAGGCTGTATCTACTTTGGCCTGGGTTCAGAGTCATCAAGCAGTCTGCTGCTTATATTTTGCTCTCTGCCCTTAAATTTGTACAGGAGATTGGGTCCACTTAGAGAGGCTCGTGGGCGTTGAATAGGAAGTTAACAAAACTTAAAAGATAAAAAGCTTTTAAACATCTATTTAATATGCATTCTGGTTAGTTCTAAAAATTTGCTAGTTTTGATAATTTGCTCAAGATTGTTCTCTTGGAGATATATTGGTCAACTTAAAAGAAGGCAAAGTTTGGGACTGCTTTAGTTGATGATTCAGTGACACAGCCAAAGCTATAATGTAGAGCTGATTAAAGGATTAAAGTGGAGAGGTTAACAAAAGTCCTTTAGGGAAGCTATGCAATAATAAAATGGTTGTAGAATTATATTATTATTTATAGCAATATTTTTCACCTTCATAAAAACTTCTGATGTTTGGAGGGAAACGAGGAAGGTTATGGAATCTTAGTTTTTGTTTCCCATAAACAATATTGGCTTTTCTTTTGTGCAGGAGTAGTCGTCTCCTTAGAGGATTCTTGTATTTAGTAGTTTAGCTGAGTATTACGTCAAGAGATTTTGTAAGTTTTCTAGATTGTTTTGTGGTAACTTATGTCCTTGTTGTTTAGCACCTAGCATCTCTCCTGCTCCATAACAAATTTGCCACAGAATTTGTTGCTCATGGTGGAGTACAGAAGTTACTGGAAATTCCTCGTCCTTCTATGGCTGCAACTGGTGTATCTATGTGCTTGTATTACCTGTCCTACAATCAGGATGCCATGGAAAGGGTAAGTCCAGTCTATACAGGTCTATGGGAGTAGGATTGGGTGGAGGACATTCTCTTTAAAAGAGCACATTTGCAGAATGACTTTTGAATAAGAAAAAATGAACAGTTGAAGGAATAAATTTTAATGAAGGAAGCAGGAAACATGAATATGTATCCTTACAAAGCATTCTAAAATTATAAAGTTGTTTAGAAAAGGTTCTATCTTTTTCTAATTCTATTGGGAAAATGCAGGATGGATTTGAGCCTAGGAGCTTTATTTGGTTTTTGCCATTTCTGTGGTATTAAGATTAGTCTTTAGGCATTTTTCACATGTCCCTTGGTGTAGGGGCATTTGTTAGTCATTTATTGTAAAAACAGTAGACAATGCTTCATGTATCTTAGCAAATAGTTTGTGATGGAGATAGTAAAATCATCCTCAGGGCTGCAGAGAGGTTCCCCATTTGGATCTGTTGTTTTCTAGTTAAAACTCTTTCTTATTTAGTGATTTAAAAAAAAAATGCAAGTGGATTGAAAAGTGATGATCCCCTGGGTACCCCTAGGAAAGCTGTTGTCATTTCTTTGTGTGGAACAGTTTTCTAATATTTGTGTGATGTATCTTTTCTGGCAGAATGAGACTGGTAATTTCTTTTTGAGTGGTGGTGTTATTCATCTTTGCTTTTTTGTTAATAAGATTATTAGTTTTAATTTTAATTTTTTTCCTTCTTGTGTTCAACATTATGCAAGATAGGTAATCTTTTGATAATTGTAAACTAACCTGTATTTGTATATTTAAAATTAATTGTGGCTAAGATAGTGAAAAAAGTACCAAGCAAGCCTGGAAAATGCTTAACAATTTCATTTTCTGACCGTAGTAGACAACATAATGTATGTGAAAGAACTAATGGGTGAATGGATTGAAAACTTGTAAACTTAGTAGAATTAGAATGCTCACCTCAGAGAGGTTTCTTCTCCGAGTTTCTTCCTTGTCTGTTAAATGGAAATCCTAATACTTATGTAACAGAGCTATTGTGAGCATTAAATGATGTATTTGTTGGCATTTAGCAAGCATAGGATGAATGTATTTATTTTTAATTCTTTTATTTTTAATATATTTATTTATTTTAATTAAAAAAAATTTTTTTTTGAGTCAGGGTCTCACTCTGTTGCCTGGGCTGGAATATGATGGCATAATCATGGCTCACTGGAGCCTCGACCTCTTGGGCTCAGGTGATCCTCCTGCCTCAGCCTCCTGAGTAAATGGGACTACAGGTGCATGCCACCAAGCCTGGCTAATCTTTCTTTCTTTTTTTTTTTTTTTGAGTCGGAGTTTCACTCTGTTGCCCAGGCTGGAGTGCAGTGGCAAACTTATGGCCACTGCAGCCTTGACCTGCTGGGCTCAGGTGATCCTTCCACCTCAGCTTTCCAAGTAGCAGGAACTACAGGCACATGCCACCATGCCTGGCTAAGTTTTTTTTTTTTTTTTTGAGTTATTGTAGAGATGAGGTCTCACCAAGTTACCCAGGCTGGTTTCGAACCTGTGGACTCAGGCTATCCTCTCACCTCGGCCCCCCAAAGTGCTGGGATTATAGGCTTGAGCCACCGTGCCTGGCCTAATTTTTATTTCTTTTAGAGAGAAGTTTTTTTTCTCTGTCACCTAGACTGAAGTGCAGTGGTCCAGTCATAGCTCACTGCAGCCTCTACTTTCTGGGTCAAACGATCATCCTACCTCAGCCTTCTGAGTAGCTGGGACTACAGACATGTACCACCATGCTGGACTAACTTTTAAATTTTTTAGAGAGATGGGATCTCACTATGTTACCCAGGCTGGTCTTGAACTTCTGGCATCAAGTGATCCTTTCACCTTCAGCTTCCCACAGTGCTTACAGTGCTGGGGTTATGGGTGTGAGCCACCGTGCCCGGCCATGAATTTAAATATTTATTTAAATTTTAGGTTGTTTTCAGGTTTGGAATGGATTATGTTCTAAAATTACAATTGTAACTTAAACTTTGGGAATGGTCATTGTATTCTGCAAAGATATCTATACTGGTGAGTTTTTCATCCCATTCTAAGGCTCTTTTGCCCTCAAATATAAACAATTCTATTTTATTTTTATATTTTGCAGGTTTGCATGCATCCCCACAATGTTCTGTCTGATGTGGTGAACTATACCCTGTGGTTAATGGAGTGTTCTCATGCCTCAGGATGCTGCCATGCTACCATGTTTTTCTCAATTTGTTTCTCATTCCGGGCCGTCTTGGAACTCTTTGATCGCTATGATGGTCTTCGTCGTCTGGTGAACCTGGTGAGTTTCTTTCAGTGACTTTTCTTGCTAGGATTAGGGATTTTGCTTGTCATTCATTGTGTGAAGTCTATTTTCTTTCTTTGTTCACAAGTTTCTCTTTTTTTTCTTGAGTCAGAATCTCATTGTCTTGCCCAGGCTGAAGTACAGCGGCACACTCACAGCTATTGCAGCCTCGACCCTCTACGTTCAGTTAATCCTTCCACCTTAGCTTTCCAAGTAGCTGGAACCATAGGCATGCATCACCACGCCCAGCTAATTTTCAAAAATTTATTGTAGCCAGGTGCAGTGGCTCATAACTGTAATCCCAGCACTTTGGGAGGCGGAGGCGAGAGGATTGCCTGAGCCCAGGGATTCGAAACTAGCCTGGACAACTTGACGAGATATTATCTCTACAATAAATTAAAAAATTAGCTGGGTGTGGTGGCACACACCTGTGGTGCTTCCAGCTACTTTGGAAGGCTGAGGTGGAAGGATCGCCTGAGCCCAGTGCGTCGAGGCTGTGGTGGCTGTGAGTGTTCCACTGCACTCCAGCTTGGGCAACAGAGTGAGACTTGAACTCAAAAAAAAAATTATTGTAGAGATGAGGTTTCACCAAGTAGCCCAGGCTGGTTTTCAACCCCGGGGCTCAGGCAATCCTCTTGCCTCTGCCTCCCAAAGTGCTGGGATTACAGGCGTGAACCACTGTGCCTGGCTTCTCTTTTTCTTTAGTGGTTAGAGGATGCTATGCCATTGTACACTTACCTTGAATTTGGAATCTTATAGAAGAATTGCTATTAATGATCGTGATTTTTCTAAAAGCATAGTTTTATGCCTGTATATCTTTTAACATGATTAAAAGCTCTGTCATTTTTCAGTTTGAATTTAAGATTTTGCCTTTATATAACACCTGTTAGTATGTTACGTTCATGGATATACATTGGTCTTTGTCAATCTTGTTAAGCATGATAGTTTACTAAAATATTTTTCCTTTTTTAAAAAATTACTTTTGTTTCTTCCTGCCTGTTCTCCTCTTCCTCCCCCCACTTCTGCCTCAATCTTTGCCTCTTTCTTAATAGATCAGCACTTTGGAGATTCTAAATTTGGAGGATCAGGGTGCACTTCTGAGTGATGATGAAATATTTGCTAGCCGCCAAACTGGGAAACATACCTGCATGGCCTTGCGCAAATACTTTGAGGCTCACCTGGCCATTAAATTGGAGCAAGTTAAGCAATCACTTCAGAGGACTGAGGGCGGCATTCTTGTCCACCCTCAACCCCCGTACAAGGTGAGAAGACCTTGTCTTAATTGGAAAGTTCTGTTAACCCTCTTTGTAGCATGTTGACCCTGAAACATTCAGATTAGTGGAATCCCTGTGGAATTATACTTGGCTTGTATGGAGGCAGAACAACTGAAAATGGATAAAATAGGTGAATTTCAGGGCTTATTTTGCTCCCAGTTGTAAGCTAATGGTACTAGACCTAAAAGATTAACTGAAATCTGTGTAAAAGAGCTTTCTTTTATGAAAAATACTAGATATCTTGCCTTCTGTACAGAATTCTTGTGAAAGGGTGTGTGTGTCTATAACTCCTCTGTCATTTTGGAACTTACTTTACATATTTTGGGATGAAGATTAATACCTGCATATTTTTTAAAAATCACAAATTGAAATCAATGACATGGTGTTTCTTCTTTTCTTGAGCTGTAAAATATGTGCACAAAGGAAACTTTGTTAACTTTTTGGACAAATTGTATTGTAAGTCTAGTTATAAATAAACAAGATTAAACAGTATGTAGTCATTATTTCATATATGGGCTTGAATTGTGGAATTTGGAAGCTATTATAATTTAGCTTTGTTATTAAAACCTATTGGCCAGTGAGCTGTGCTCCAGAAGGTGTTAGGCAGGTGATAGAATTATATGCAATAATAATATATATCTTTCCTTATAGGCGTGTTCATATACTCATGAACAGATTGTGGAAATGATGGAATTTTTGATAGAATATGGCCCAGCGCAGCTATACTGGGAACCAGCTGAAGTCTTTCTCAAACTTTCTTGTGTGCAACTCTTATTGCAGCTTATTTCTATTGCCTGCAATTGGAAGACCTATTATGCAAGGTGGGACCAGAGAGAGGTTTCAAATGAAGTTTGCTTCTGCTTTTTGCTGAAGTTGATGTTGGTTTGCATATGGTATATGTTTAAGAAATATTTATTGAATTGAATTGAAATTTTCAACATAAATCTTATAAATGAGATCAAGCATGAAAATATGATTTTTGATTTACAGGGTGCTTATTCATACATATAGTCTTGGTGATTGTGAATACTATGCGTTAGGCAGAGATCATACTTAGCCTTTAAATGTCTCACTACTACTTGATAGCCATGCGTAATGTTTATCTTACTTTCATGTAAAGCAGTCTTTTACTGTTGGAATTCAGTATGCTGTTAAGATTTTCGTGATTCAGTTATAGGCAGTCAGAGCAGAGCAAGATGTGCCTCAGAAAAGGGCAGCTGATACAATCAGGAGATTGGGTGGGTTCTATTTGAGGATGATTTAAAAAGGATTAAAACTTACATTTGTTGTGTGGGAAATTTAAAAGAAAGCATAATGACTACGTTTTGGAAAGATGAGGTCTGAAGGGAAGATAGTAACAAAGTTTATAAACAGCAGTTCTTGACCTTCTTTCCCCATTTACCTACTGCCATCAAGATAAGAGAGGGGCTTATTTAGGGTAAATATAGCTTGTTTCCTGAATTCCAGGATTTAAATCTAGTGACTTACTTTTGGAACAAGTGTTCTTAAACTTTTGGTCTTAGAACCCCTTTACTATATTAATAATTATTAAGTCTGGGCCTGGTGGCTCACATCTGTAATACTAGCACTTTGGAAGGCTGAGGTGGGTGGGTTCCTTGAGCTCAGGAGTTTGAGACCAGCTTGGGCAACATAGCAAAACCTCATCTCTATTAAAAAATAATAGTAATTATTATTATTGAGAGCTCCAAAGAGTTTTTGTGTTATATCTATGTTTACTGCATTAGAAATTAGAACAAAAATGTAAAAATATTTATTTATGCATTTATTTAAAAATAATGTTAACCCATTGCACTTTTTATGAAAAGTTTCTAAAATAAAACCAGATAGTTTTAGCAGGTTTTAAAAAATGACTGGCTTTATAGCTTATATCTGCTTCTGTATTCAATCTTTTGTGACATCACATAATCTCTGGAAGACTTCACTATACAATGAGAGAATGAGAGTGTGAAAGGAAAATAACATCTTAGTATTACTATGAAAATAGCTTTGACTTCACAGGACCTTCTTTTTTTCCTTTTTTTTTTTTTTTAAAGCCCTTTCATTCTAGGATACACAGGACTTTCTGAAAGTGTCTCAGAGACTTCCAGGGGTCCTCCAGACTATACTTTGAAAACTGCTGTTTTAGAATATTGAAAAGAAGTAGGTTGTTATATTTATTTGGAGAATTGCTTAAAAAGTGATGAAAGCGCAAAAGATATCTAGGAAGGGTATAAATACATTTTTTGACTGATAAATCTATACTTGAATTATTGAAAAAATAAATGTTCTTGATTTTAAAAGTTTATTTTCAAAAATGAAATTAATAAATGCTTGTTTCTGCTTTGGAATATGCAGAGCCCTTATAAAGAGAAAAGAAAATTACTCTTAGCCCCTGTTAATTTTCTCTCAGTCTTTTTCAATGATGTTTGTGAATATACACAATTGATATTATGCTATTGAATCAAATTTATCTTTTTAAGGAATATTTCAAAACATAGAAAGATACAGAAAATAATATAACAACTGCTCCAGCTTTAACTAGATTTGGCATGTTGTATTTGCTTCTTCCTTAATTCCTTTCCTTTTCCTGCCTTCTCAGAATGACTCATCTTCTGAATTTGGACTATATTTTCTCCATTCTTGTTTTTATACTATACATATCTGTGTGTCCAAACAGTAATATAGTACTGCTTTGTATGTTTTAAAATTATATATTTTCTTTCTTTTTTTTTTTTTGAGTTGGAGTCTCAC
Source organism: Tarsius wallacei (assembly GCA_963574415.1). Lineage (NCBI taxonomy): Eukaryota > Metazoa > Chordata > Mammalia > Primates > Tarsiidae > Tarsius > Tarsius wallacei. The sequence goes on along the minus strand of CAUYQG010072336.1, from coordinate 9,559 downwards.
TCTGTCTCCCAGACTGGAGTGCAGTGGCACGCTCACAGCCACCGCAGCCTTGACCTGCTGGGCTCAGATGATCCTTCCACCTCAGCTTTCCAAGTAGCTGGAACTACAGACGAGCACTACCACGCCTGGCTAATTTTTTGATTTATTGTAGGGACGAGGTCTCACCAAGTTGCCCAGGCTGGTCTCGAACCCCTGAGCTCAGGCAGTCCCCTTGCCTCAGCCTCCCAAAGTACTGGGATTACAGACTTGAGCCACTGCACCCGGCTATATATTTTCTTAAATGAATCTTTTGCAATTTGCCTTTATGTTTTTCCTAATGCATTTTTTGCAATTTGTCCTTATGTTTTTGAGTTTTATACATGTTGATACTTATTTAAACTGCTGTATTTCTCTATTACAGTTTATTCCCCATTGATGTATATTTAGTGTTTTTGTTTTTTGCTATTAAATAAATGGTACTATGAACTTCCTTTTGGAGTCTCTCTTGAAGATAAGCTATGTAGAATCTGGATTGTAGGGTGTCTGTATTTTTACCTTTACTGGATGTTGCTATACTGCTTGTAAAATGTTCATCAAACTATTTTCTTCTCTCATAAGCAGTATGTAGGAACTTTTATGTTTCTACTTCTTACCAATACTTGATATTGTCAGATATTTAATTTTATATTTTTCTGTATCATTAATGTAGTATTTTGAACCTTTTCTTTCATCCTTTATTATATAAGTATACTGTAATTTTTTTTTTTTTTTTTTTTTGAGTTGGAGTCTCACTCTGTTGCCCAGATTGGAATGCAGTGGCTCCCGGCCACTGCAGCCTCAACCTGCTGGGCTCTGGCGATCCTTCCGCCTCAGCCTTCCAAGTAGCTGGAACTATAGGCATGCGCTACCACGCCCGGCAATTTTTTGATTTATTGTAGAGATGAGGTCTCGCCAAGTTGCCTGGGTGGGCTTTGAACCCGCGGGCTCAGGCAATCCACTCACCTCGGCCTCCCAAAGTGCTGGGATTACAGGCTGAGCTACCGAGCCCAGCCACGTACTGTAATTTAACACATGTATTCCTGTTGTCTATGTGGGTTTTCGAATTCTTTTGCTATTTTCTAATTCTTTTGCTTTTGCTATTTTAAATGATGTGGTATTGGCATCTTAATACATAAATACTTGTTTGTACTTCTGATGTCTGTTTTTTTTTTTTTTTTTGAGTCGGAGTCTCACTCTTGTTGCTCATAGTGGCACACTCATGGCTTTTGCATCCTTGACCTTCTGGGCTCAGGTGATCCTATCCTTTCACCTCAGCCTTCCAAGTAGCTGGAACCACAGGCACAAGCCACCACACTAGACACATTTTTTTGGTTTATTGTAGAGACTAGATCTTGCCATACTGTCCAGACTGGTCTCGAACCCCTGGACTCAGACAGTCCTCTCACCATCACCTCCCAAAGTGCTGGGATTACAGGTGTGAGTCACTGCACCAGGCTAGGGCAGATTGTTAGAGGTGAAATTCCTGGGCCAAGTTTTATGAACATTTTAAGAATCTTGTTTCATATTTTCAGATTGCTTTCTAGAGTGTGTTCATTTCTACTCTTACCAAAACTTTGCGAACATTTGACTCACCAGCATTAGAGATTATTCTTTGTTTTTAATCTTAGCAGTTTGATAGGGAAAGATTTCATCCCTTCTGGGCCACACCTATAATTCCATCACTTTGGGAAGTGGAGGTGAGAGGATTGCCTGAGCCCATGGGTTCAAGACCAGCCTAGGCAACATGGCAAGACCTCATCTCTACAGTAAATCAGCATATTAGCTGGGCGTGGTGATGCACACCTGTAGTTCCAGCTACTTGGAAGGCTGAGGCAGTAGGATCACCTGAGCCCAGCAGTTGGAGGCTGCAGTAGCTGTGAGTTTGACACTGCATTCCAACCTGGGTGACAGAGTGAGACTCTGACTCAAAACAAAACAAAACAAAACAAAAATTCTACCCCTATATTTTTTGGAAGTAAGCCATGGTTACTTAGAAATTCTCTCTTGATGCTACATCTAGGGGTAGAGCCATGCAGCTAGTGGTTTTTGTCTGTTGTCTCTGTCTCTCTTGCTCTGTTTTTAACTGTTACTGTTTCTTGTGACTGTATTCAAGTTTCCCTTTGACTAATTCTTCTTCCTGTCTAGGAATGACACTGTGCGCTTTGCTTTGGATGTCCTGGCGATTCTCACTGTGGTGCCAAAAATCCAGCTCCAGTTGGCAGAATCAGTGGACGTGCTAGATGAAGCTGGCTCTACTGTCTCTACTGTAGGTAGGTTGTACCTTGCCATTTTTGTTTTTCTTGGTCTGAACTTGTTTTCCTTTGTTTTTATGTCTGTGGTTACTTACCTGACCCAATTTTGGGATATTAGAATAAAAAGTAGTAGTAAGTAATGCCAGACAGGTTCATATAAGGGAGTTGTGCTAGTAACTTAGGTTTTCTTAGTGGTACTGGCATTTCTGTTATAATGGCTATAGTGGTACATTGTAGCATTTCTGAAAACCTTACACTCTTCAGAGTCTTGCACTAAAATAAGGTTTATGGGAAAAATCGATTGGGGCAGATAGTAAAAAACGTATGCATCACAGCTTGCCAGGAGAAAAAGGGAGAAAAAAAAAGCAGCTTTGTAACTTGAACATTAAAAGAAAATCAGTAATTGGTGAGTATCTCAAAATGAGTAGAAACTATTATATATACACAAAAAAAGGAAAATAGACTGTTTGAAAATATACTTCTGGGGCTGATGAGGCTGTTGCTGAGGTGAGCATGGGAAATAGTGTGACTGGCTGTGGATTCTAGGGTGCACTATACTGGGGACACAGCCCAAGGCACAGGTACTTGTTTTTGATCTTTAAAATATATTAGTGGAAAGGTTCCTACTGCCACAGTAACAGCCAAGCTGAAAGCTTTTTCCTTTCCTAAGTATCATTTTGATTTATCGCTGCTATTTTTGCTCAATTTATCTAGAAAAGGTTGCACATGAACCTTGGTGACATTATTCCCCTATTTAATAACTGCATATGAGGTATTGCATCATAAAGATTCAATGTAGTAGAACTGGTTGTATTTTATATAAACAATTTTTTGCACTTTTTAAAAAATTAAGGGAGTTTTCTTTTTCTTTTTTTTTGTTTTTTTTTAGTAGAACAGAATGAATAAATAGAAGCCCAAATTTTGACTCTGGAGCAACAATCGAAGTTGGCCATTAGTTTTATGATGAAAGATATAATTTTTTTTTTCCCCAATAGGTATCAGCATTATTTTGGGAGTGGCTGAGGGTGAGTTCTTTATCCATGATGCTGAAATTCAGAAGTCAGCACTTCAAATTATCATCAACTGTGTGTGTGGCCCGGATAACCGAATATCCAGTATTGGCAAATTTATTTCTGGTACTCCTCGGAGAAAACTGCCTCAGACTCCCAAAAGCAGTGAGCACACCCTGGCCAAGATGTGGAATGTGGTGCAGTCCAACAATGGCATTAAAGTGCTCCTGTCCTTATTGTCCATCAAGATGCCCATCACAGATGCAGACCAGATCCGGGCCCTGGCCTGCAAGGCCCTGGTGGGCCTGTCTCGCAGTAGCACTGTCCGGCAGATCATCAGCAAACTGCCCCTTTTCAGCAGCTGCCAGATCCAGCAGCTGATGAAGGAGCCTGTGCTGCAGGACAAACGCAGTGACCATGTCAAGTTCTGCAAGTATGCTGCTGAGCTCATTGAAAGGGTGTCAGGAAAACCACTTCTCATTGGCACTGATGTTTCCCTGGCACGACTGCAGAAAGCAGATGTTGTTGCCCAGTCAAGGATCTCCTTCCCTGAGAAAGAACTGCTTCTGTTGATACGAAACCATCTTATTTCTAAAGGGCTTGGAGAGACAGCAACCGTGCTGACGAAAGAGGCTGACCTGCCCATGACTGCTGCCTCCCATTCTTCTGCCTTCACCCCAGTCACTGCTGCTGCTTCTCCTGTCTCTCTTCCCCGAACCCCTCGTATTGCTAATGGCATTGCAACTCGACTGGGCAGCCACGCTGCTGTGGGTGCCACTGCCCCCTCTGCCCCCACTACACATCCTCAGCCACGGCCCCCACAAAGTTCACTAGCTCTGCCTGGCCCATCTTATGCAGGCAACTCCCCTTTGATTGGTAGGATCAGTTTTATCAGAGAGAGGCCATCACCCTGCAATGGCAGGAAAATCAGAGTGTTGCGGCAGAAGTCAGACCATGGCGCCTACAGCCAAAGTCCAGCCATAAAAAAGCAGCTGGACAGGCATCTTCCTTCCCCACCTACGCTGGACAGTATCATCACAGAATACCTTAGAGAACAACATGCTCGCTGCAAGAATCCAGTTGCCACCTGCCCACCTTTCTCTCTCTTTACTCCTCACCAATGTCCTGAGCCAAAACAGAGGCGACAAGCGCCAATAAACTTTACCTCAAGGCTAAACCGCAGGGCATCATTTCCAAAGTATGGAGGGGTAGATGGCGGATGTTTTGATAGGCACCTTATCTTTAGCAGGTAAGAAGAGGGCTCCTCATTCCCTGGGAATTGGAATAATTCTTCTATATAAATGAAAGTGTTTGGGCAATATCAGCAATTAATGATTAGTCTAGAAAGTTGTTTGTTTTTTCCAGAAGGTTGTTGGCCTGAAATACCACTGATTGTCACTTTGTGTAATACATGAACAGTGTATCTGTACCACCTTTTGTCAACCATGAGTTCCTTGTGTGACTGTTGGGAATATATTGATAAAATGTTCTGTGTTCTTGTCACAACTAGTATAATATTTTTCAGAACCCATGCAACATAGTGTTCCTAATGAGGCTCTCAAACTGGTTTTTGTGCTTATCTAAGTTGCCTCCCGTTCTGATTCTTTTTTATTTGTTTTTGTTTTGTTTTGTTTTGAGTCAGAGTCTCACTCTGTTGCCTGGACTGGAGTGCAGTGGCATGCTCATGGCCACCCCAGTATCGACCTTCTGGGCTCAGGTGATCCTTCTGCCTCAGCCTTCCAAGTAGCTGGAACTACAGGCACATGCCACCATGCCAAGCTAATGTTTTGATTTATTGTAGAGATGAGGTCTCACCAAGTTGCCCAGGCTGGTCTCGAACCCGTTGGCTCAGGCAATCCTCTCATCTCGGCCTCTCAAAGTGCTGGGATTATAGGTCTGAGCCACTGCACCCGGCCCCGTTCTCATTCTTAACAAATATCACATAAGGGTCTTGTGATCACAAGTTTTAGACGTGGGAATTTTTGTTGTTTGAATTTGTAAATGGAGATATTTTTCTCTCATTTTTTATGAAAATGGGCTGGGTGCAGTACCTGTAATCCCAGCACTTTGGGAGGCAGAGGCGGGAGGATTGCCTGATCCCAGGGACTTGAGACCAGCCTGGGCAACTTGATGAGACCATGTCTCTACAATAAATCAAGCAGTTAGCTGAGCGTGGTGATGTGCGCCTGTAGTTCCAGCTACCTGAAGTGCTGAGGTGGAAGAATAGCCTCAGCCAAGCAGGTTGAGGCTGCAGTGGTCACGAGTGTACACTGCACTCCAACCTGGGTGACAGAGTGAGACTCCGACTCAGATAAAATAAATAAAAATAAAACGAAAATGAATTACTGAAAAGGTCACTGTGATTTTGGAAGAACCCATTTGAAACATTAATTCTCTGTATTTTTTCTTCTATCTATCTAGCAAAGTTTGCTTTTTCTTAATTTCTGCACATTCTTTGTCTCTGATTCTCTCCTTTTTTGCTTAGATTCCGTCCTATTTCAGTGTTCCGGGAAGCCAATGAAGATGAGAGTGGCTTCACTTGTTGTGCATTCTCAGCACGGGAGCGGTTCCTGATGCTTGGCACCTGCACCGGGCAGCTGAAGCTCTATAATGTGTTTAGTGGACAGGAGGAGGCCAGCTATAACTGTCACAATTCAGCTATCACACACCTTGAACCTTCCAGGGTAAGGGTCCCTTCCTAGGATGCTCTCAGTTCTTCTAAGATGGATTGATGAACTAGAGTAAAGGAGGTTAACCCTTTATTGGGCTTTCTTTTTGAAAACAGTCCTCAAATAGAAAACCTAGTTGAGGTTAACTCATATTTCAGATGGAGACTGAGGAATATGGCTAAGTATTAGGAAGAGGGGAACCATCTTTGGTAGGTTTTCAAGTTCCTCCTTCCCTTTTAACTATTGTATTTTTGTTGCTAGTTAAGGAGGATTTAATATTCTCTTAAATTTAGTTATTTTCTTTTTTTTTTTTTTTTTTTTGAGTTGGAGTCTCACTCTGTTGCCCAGACTGGAGTGTAGTGGCCGCTCCCGGCCACCGCAGCCTCGACCTGCTGGACTCCGGCAATTCTTCCGCCTCAGCCTTCCAAGTAGCTGAAATTACAGGCACGCGCTACCACACCCGGCTAATTTTTTGATTTATTGTAGAGATGAGGTTTCGCCAAGTTGCCCAAGCGGGTCTTGAACCCTCGGGCTCAGGCAATCCACTCACCTCAGCCTCCCAAGGCACGGGATTACAGGCCGAGCCACCGAGCCCAGCAAATTTAGTTATTTTCTAGGGTACTACAGCTACGTCTATTTAAATACTAATGACTTCTGGCCATTTTTTGGTTTCTGGGAGTTTGTCTATTTTTCTTTAATCCAGTATTGTTTTTTATACATATATTTTTAAATATTAATGGCAGGTAGTGACATCTACGTATATGTAAACACATGATTGCCCACCTTGAGCCTTCTTCTTTTAGGATGGATCCTTGCTGCTGACATCTGCTACTTGGAGCCAGCCTTTGTCTGCACTTTGGGGGATGAAATCAGTATTTGATATGAAGTATGTATCTACTTTTGCAACCTAGTCTGTGTTTTATTTACCTAATTTGTACCCCCTTTCATCCTCCTTTTAGACTGGAAGCCTTTTGAGAAAAGAGGATTGCTGTGAGTTATTACTGATTTTTCTCTTTTTTTCTTTCTCTTCCTCATCTGAGGCCCATGTTTAATAAGATTTTATCTTTCTTAATTCCTAGATATTTTTACAGATATGTATATTCCCATTGTACAGCAGATCCTAACCCAAAATCTATGTCTCTTTCCTTGTTTACATATGACATGGCATTCTTTGCTGAGTATTTCAAAGGCACATGTGCCCTGTTAGCTATTTTTCTAATCATTTCCCATTAATTATTTTGGGTCTGTTCGGGCAGATGGATGGAAGTTTTGTTTTTTTTTTTCAATCTAAGTATATAGTTGTTTGGGAGCAAAGGATCTTCAGGTGAGTGTGTTTGTGCAAAAGGCTGAGGATAAACCCTTATTTTTAGTTGGTTGAAGGAATATATCCTTAAGGTCTGTTGCTACAGTACTTCTGTTGTTTGTCCATAGGCATTCCTTCACAGAAGATCACTATGTTGAGTTCAGTAAGCACTCTCAGGATCGGGTCATAGGCACAAAAGGAGACATTGCCCATGTAAGTATTTAAGAATACACTGCTTTCAGGCTGATTATAGCCATGTTTTCTTACTGAAATCTTGATGCACTGAATGTGAGGACCTCAGTCCCGTGGGCAACTAGAAAGTTACTCAATGATATTCCTTCCAGTTAGAATCTGGAATTGTGATAAAATAGTTTTAAGCTATATGGGAAAAATGTAACAGGACTGAACATAATCTGGCAATTTGAGATAGATGTCACTAGTACAGTAGATATTTTGAGTTCTTACTAATTTTTAGATTAGAGATAAAGTCCCTGCCTTCAGGAAGCCTCATTAGGGAGATAATAAAGAAAGAAGCAAATATATGATGTTAGGTGGTAAGTGCTACAGAGAAAAAGCAAGCAGGATAAGAGGTAGGAAATGCGCCGGGCTCGGTGGCTCAGCCTGTAATCCCGCGCCTTTGGGAGGCTGAGGTGAGTGGATTGCCTGAGCCCGTGGGTTCGAGACCCGCCTGGGCAAGCGAGACCTCATCTCTACAATAAATCAAAAAATCAGCCGGGCGTGGTAACACATGCCTGTAGTTCCAGCTACTTGGAAGGCTGAGGCGGAAGGATCGCCAGAGCTCAGCAGGTCGAGGCTGCAGTGGCCGGGAGCGGCCACTGCACTCCAGTCTGGGCGACAGAGTGAGACTCCAACTCCAAAAAAAAAAAAAAAAAAAAGAAATTGAACTAATACACTAATACTTTCCAAGATACAATTTTTAGTTTTTGAACCTATGATTTTGCTTAGTCTTTGTCATGAATCTTAAATTTTCTACTCGTTGTACATTCATGCAACCTATACTTCCTTTGCATTTCTTTAAAATAGCTTTGAGATACAAATCTCATACCATACAATTCATTCAAAGTGCACAATGTAATGGACTTTAGCATATTCAGAGTTGTGTACCCATCACATATTAAGGCATTTCATTCCCCTAAACTTCCTCCCCTTTAGCTATTATTCCTCCAGCCCTGGCAACCACTGATCTACCCTCTAGATTTGCCTCTGGACATGTCATGGAAATGGAATCGTAGTATATGTGTCTGTGGCCTTTTGTCTGGCTTCTTTCACTGAGTATGTATTCAGGACTCATCCATATTACCATATGTTTCAGTGCTTCATGCTTTGTATGACTGAATAATATTGCACATGTGTGGATAGAACACATTTTGTTTGTTTATTTACCAGGTGATGGACGGCATGTGGGTTACTACCACCTTTTGGCTATAATGTTGCTCTGAACATTCGTGTACAGGACTCCATGAGGATTATGTTCTCATTTCTCTTGGGTGTAGACCTAGGGTGGTCTACACCCAGGGAAGTCATAAGGTAACTCCATGCTTAATTGTTTGAGGAACTTCCAGCCTATTTTCTAAAGTGGCTGCAACCTTTTATAATACTACCAGTAAAATGTGTTGGCTCTAATTCCTCCACATGCTCTCCAATACTCTTTCTTGTCTTTCTCTTTGATTACCACCATCCTGGTGGGTGTAAAGTTACATCTTGTTCCTTGACTATGATGACAATATAAGGAAAAGATTTTGCTCTTTGGCAATAAACTTGTTAGCCAGAATTACCAGTCTCCTCTTTAGAACATTAGGTCCAATTGTTTTCTTTTTCTTTTGATTAAAGGTATTTTTTTTCTGATTATTCATGTATAGGTCCCAATTTTACAAAGTATTTGAAGATACTAGTTTGCTTATTCTGCTTCCATGGTGGTTTAATTACTTTATAGACTTATCTCAAGAACTTTGAGAAGACAAAGTATACATAAAACTGTATACTTTTGGAAGTCCTAGCTATAGCAATCAGACAAGAAAAGAAGATCAGGAGTCCAAATAGGAAAAGAGGAAGTCAAGTTATCCCTCTTTGTAGATGACATGATGCTATACCTTGAAAACCCAAGAGAATCTGTCAAAAACCTACTTGCAACTGATAAAGGACTTTGGCAAAGTATCAGGGTATAAAATAAATGTGTAAAAGACAATAGCATTTTTAGATACCAATAAATAAACAAAAACCCAGATAAAAAGCACAATTCCATTCACAATAGCCACAAAAAAAAAGAAATACCTTGGCATCTTCCTA
>CAUYQG010072333.1:0-69411 GCA_963574415.1 Tarsius wallacei | reverse complement strand
AATGAGCCAGGCTTGGTGGCTCAGCCTGTAATCCTGCGCCTTTGGGAGGCTGAGGTGAGTGGATTGCCTGAGCCCGCGGGTTCGAGACCCGCCTGGGCAAACGAGACCTCATCTCTACAATAAATCAAAAAATCAGCCGGGCGTGGTAGCGCGCGCCTGCAGTTCCAGCTACTTGGAAGGCTGAGGCGGAAGGATCGCCGGAGCCCGGCAGGTCGAGGCTGCGGTGGCCGGGAGCGGCCACTGCGCTCCAGTCTGGGTGACAGAGTGAGACTCCGACTCAAAAAAAGAAAAAAGAATGAAAGATCTGAGGGATATAACCTAACCCTCAACTCTGGAAAACTAGAAAAAGACAAGCAAACCAAACCCAAATCAAGCAGAAGGAAGGCAATAATACTAGAGTGGAAATAAGGAAAGAATAGAAAAGCAATAGAATAAATAAATGAAACCAAAAGTTGTTTCTCTTAAAAGGTCAACAAAATTGACAAACCTGTAGCTAGACTAAGTAAAAAAAGAGAGAAGACTCAAATTACTAAAATCAGGAATGAAAAAGGGACACTACTACTAACCTTCTAGAAATGCAAAAGATTATAAGGGAATATCACAAACAACTATATGCCAACAAATTTGAAAACTTGGATGAAATGCACAAATTATGGAAACTGACTCAAGACGAAATAAAAAATCTGAACAGAAATATAAAAAGTAAAGTGATTGAACTATTAATTTTTAGACTTCCCACAAACAAAACCACAGGCCCAGATGGTTTCATTGGCAAAGTCTACCAAACTTGCAAAGAAGAATTAAGACCAACTTTCACAAACTCTTACAGAAAACAGAAGAGGGACAGACATCTCCAACTCATTCTAGGAAGCCAGTTTTACTCTGATAACAAAACCAGACACCAGATCACACATAGAAAACTTTACTGAAACACTTTCTTAATAAAACTGGCAAAAATCTAAAAGTTTAACAGTGTATTATGTTGGTTAGGACAGAGGAAAACAGTAACTCATAAAAAGTTAGTGGAAATGCAAAATGGTGCAACCTCTATGGAGGAAAAGTTTGCAGTGTTAGGAAATAACATATTTACCCTAATCCCAGAAATCTCATTTCTAGGAATCTGACCTAAATATTACTGGCAAATGCAAAAGAACATGTGGCAAGACTTGTTGTTGCTGTGCTATTTATAAAGACAGAACCACCCAAGTGTCCATTGATAAGGAACCAGTTGAGTCAGCCCTGATGCATTTCCTCAGGGATTAGGGCTGCACAGCTATAAAAAGAAATGAGGGGAGTTATGTAATCTCCAGGAAAAGTAGAGACATGCAAAAAGCAAGGCGAAATACATGTGTAAATTCTTCTACCACATAGGTGAAAATGAGGAGGAGAAAAACAAAGATGCATATACTTACATGTCAATGGTAAAAGAATAAAACAAAAATTTGTTTAGAAAAAGGTTATTTGTGGAGGAGGGAGGACTAGGGAGAAGGATAGATATAGTAGTCAGGTGGTAATATAAGTGTTTTACATAATTATAACAGGAAATTAAATTTAAAATCCAATTCCTGAAACCATGCATGGAAATTCAAAGGAAAGTCATATAAATGTACCTTACTGGAAGTCTGCCTTTAGTGTTTGTGCTACAGCTTGCTCAGACAGCTCAGACACATGACCATTCAGACACTAGCAGCATCTCTCCATAGTTCCCATGCACTGTGTCCATTGACCCTCACTATGGATCAAGTTTGCAGAACAACCACACAGAGAAGAATTATTTTAAGTTGTTGAAAAGTCCTAATAGGATAAACTCAAGGTGAAAAAGAAGAGCAAAACAATGTTTTAAACTGCTTCCAGTAATCACACTGTTTGCAGTAATAGCAGTATGTTACCCTGAACTATACTCAGGATAAACCAAAAGAGAAACTGCGTTAATGTCATTAGGAATAAGGCTTTCAGCAAAAACAAAGAGACACAAATATAAAGTTGAAGAAGTTAAGTAAAATACTTGCATTTCTAAATTTTACTTGGAAATTATCAGTGTGAACTCATGATGCATTTTCTTTAAAAATATATGTAATGTACACACACACACACACACACACACACACAAACAACTCTGTAGTTCTGCCCTCTGAAAAGGCCTTGAAACAATTCCATTCAGAAGCAGATACTGGTTTCTGAATATTATTTCCCACAAAAAGGAACTAGGGCCCCTTGTCAAAATGTCTGAGTCCAGATCTGGGGAAAGAAATGTGGAAGATGGGCTCAAAACATCTTTGCATTCCAGATAGCAAAGAAGCTCTCAGAGACTCCTGGGGTGGTGTCAGAAGGATTCAGGAGTCCTTGTGAAATTGACAATTCTAGCAACTGTAAAGAAAATAACCGCTGTGGACTAACATGCATCAAATATGTTCAAATCCATAAATTAACACTGACACTCTGGAAAGAAGAAATGCATTTGTCGGCCGGGCGTGGTGGCTCAAGCCTATAATCCCAGCACTTTGGGAGGCCAAGGTGAGGGGATTGCCCGAGCCCACGGGTTCAAGAACAGCCTGGACAACTTGGCGATATCTCATCTCTACAATAAATCAAAAAATTAGCCGGGTGTGGTAGCGCGCACCTGTAGTACCAGCTACTTGGAAGGGTAAGGCAGAAGGATCGCCTGAACCCAGCAGGTCGATGCTGGAGTGGCTGTGAGTGTGCCACTGCACTCCAACCTGGGCGATGGAGTGAGACTCCAACTCAAATAAATAAATAAATAAAAGAAATGCATTCACCATCTTGGGATGATGCCAAGGAACCAACTCATCTTCTGGAAAGCAAAGCCTTTCCCTACCTCTCCTAGGCAAACTGTGCCTCAGGGTAACCAGATCTGCCCAAGGCAAGCTTCTCTTTGTAGATGAATTCCAGCTAATGAATGAAGTCAACCAAATTAGAAGATGCCATTTTGCAAGTCCTAGTTTGTCTAGGTTGTCTAGATATGTAGATGTATAGATTTGCCTAGACTGTCTGGACGGCTCTAGACAATCATCGTCAAAGTCTGCTGATATCTTGAAAGTGAGATGACTGGACCTTATTTGTCTCCTGATGAAAGGGCACACCACCACCATGAAACAGGCTCGTCTCAAAAGCCTACCTTCAATCTGAACTGGTTTTGAGATTTAACTATTAGTTGGGAAATGCAGGGGATGAAGGAACATGAGAAAAAACATCACTGATTCATCTCAAAGTCTACTTTGAGGGAACCCAAACCAAGACCCTAGGGCCTCCACCTAGGACATCCCCTGCCCACAGCCTGGGTCCCATGACCTTCTCAGGGCCCTGCACAGGTGAGAGCACAGTCCCAACTCCTGTCACCAACTGTGACCGTCAGCAGGCTGCTTGTTCCCTCTGAGCTTCAATGTCCTCATTTCTCACCCAGGACAAGAGGACACCCACCCCCAAGGCTGAGTGGGGAGCCAAGGGGTTAATACTCCATAAGCAGGTGGGGACACCATAACCACCCAACACTCATCCCTGTCATTTGTGATTGCTCTATTGTTATTTGCTCAGATGGCTCCATGAACATGTAATAATTCTCTGACATCAACAGCATCTTTCCACAGTTCTCATGCCATCCAGGTGACGTATACAGAGGAGGACATCTCCAAAGCATGGCATTCTGCCTGGGACCCACTCCCACCAGGGCTCCAGCTTCATGCCATCCAACTGAAATGTGATGTCAGCCACAGCTGTGAGCCTCAGACAGATGCAGTTTTAGATTTTCTAGTACTCAGTCCAAAAAAGTACATAGAAACAGGTGAAAAGAATTAATAACATATTTTATTCAACTCAATAGTAAGTCCCCTACATATGAACCTTCAAGTTACAAACTTTAACAATACACACATATGTTTTTAAAATGTATTATTTATCTCCACCAGGTGTCAGTATAGTCTGCTAAATATATACAGTACTATATAGCTGATTGTGTTAGTTGGGAGCCTAGGTTAACTTTGTTGGACTTACAACATGTTGGACTTACAAATGCGCTCTCAGAACGGAACTCATTCCTGTATATCCAAAATATTTCAGTCTTCAATTAATTGTTATCATAAGTCTTGGCAATCCATGTACATTTTGTACTCAGAGCACATCTCAATTTGGACTGGCTGCCGGTCAGTCCCACTGTGCTAGCCCCAAAGAGGAGGGGTGTCCTCTCTGGGAATGTTGGGGCTCCCATTCTCCCTATATTATCTGACCCTGAGAAAGGGCCTACTTGTCTAGTGAAGGGCCCATTGCCTGGAAAAGCACTGACCGGTAGCCAGCTAGGTGGGGCTGGTCACTGACATTGACCACAGAGCTTCCACACTTCTCAGCCATGGCAGTGCCCGCCACTCACTCACCTTCCAGGTGAGGCCTTCCCCAGCTGCTCCCGGGTTGATTCCTCATGCCTGAAACACTTTTCCCACTTCATCAGAACAGCCACTTAGCATCAACTCTTGTCCCCGAAGGACTCCTGCTAAAGCCATGAACCTATCAGGTCTCAGGAGCCAACCACCAGTTAGCAAGAAAGAAGACTTGGGAGCCAGGCCAGGGCTGCTGCTGTGGGCACTCCAGCAAAGCACATGGGTGTTGTGTTTCACCCTCAGGCCTTTGCACCCTCTCTGTTGGGGCAGACCTGATAGAGGCTAATGAAACAAAAGAGATCCTGCCCCCAGAAAATGGCCTGGCCCATAGGTACCTATGATCCCAGGCTCAGGCTGCGACCCCCCAGGGCTCTACCTACGGGGTGAACATGACAGCCTGGCCAGTCCTGCTCCACCTCACAGGCTCTATTGTCAGGCCACCCACTCAGTGTCCTCATCTGTGAAGTGGGAACACCCCTAATTGTCTTTGCACCCAACCTGTCTGCGTCTCTATCAGCTCCTCTGTGAGGAGGGCAAGGTGGCCCATGCCCAGGAGACTCACACATGTGTGGGGAAGACCTGCCCTCCTACAGAAACAGTGATGTAGAGAGACTTTTCAAGGTTTGGGTTTCTTCTTCCCTGCTGGGCTCAGAAGCTCCTCGAACGCCCAAATAACCATGCAGACTGTTACAGCAAATCCAAAAAAGATCCTATCATGGTGGTGTGGGGGTGACTGTGTATTCTGATCAGGCAGGCTGCTGCTGGAGTAGGGATAGTGTGGATTAGACACACCCAAAGGGGGACGGGAGTCATGTGGGACTCATGCTGCATTTGCGGCTGGGTTTGCCTCGACCTCTGGCCCAACCTCAGATCACTTGAGGAAGGATTAGCAATAATGAGTGCCATGTGCTGCCTCCTCCGGGCTCCCTGGGGCCGAGCACTGCCTGCCTGATGAGGGGCTTCTGAGAGAACGATTATGTCCAATTGTCTCGATTATGCAAACCATGCTGACATTGCCAGCAGGGGAAGCACTGGCTGGGTGGGAGGGGAACGTCGGGGGGCCACTTCAAAGGGACAGCTCTAGCTCCCCCACGCCTCTCAGATCCCAAGGCTGCTTTTGTGGGATTCCACATGGAGCCTCCTGGAAGCTTGGGACCCTGGCTTCCTTTTGTGGCCTGGGAGCCAGGTCACGGGGCCATCGCTTCACAGGGATCATGAGGGCCTAGGCCCAGGCACTCACATGCTCCTCATGGGGACTGCTGCTCTTAAAGGGTGGGCCCTCCTCACCCAGCTTCCTGCCCTGGCCCGAGGAGGAGGCTGGAGGAGGCTGGAGGAGGCTGGGCTGTGCCCTCCCCAATCCACAGCTGCAGCAGGTAAGCGCAGGCTTGGGTAAACTCAGGTGCAGGCAAAGCTCAGCTAAACTTCCTGGGGCCTTTTGCTCCTCTCCTGCTGAAGCTGGCTGGACAGGGCCCTGTGGGTCTGGTATCAGCCTAGGTCTGGGCTCAGCGGAGAACGAGCAGTCCGTCAGCTGGTGGTGGAAGAGGCTCAAATGCTCTGAGCCTCCCTCAGAACCAGCTTCTAAAAGCAGGGGCTAGAGATTTGGTTAGAAGCCCAGGCTCCAGGGCTCAGCCTCCTTGCCTTTCACTCCTTAACTTCTTACTTTGCCTTGGGGAAAATCTACATCTTCCTTGGAATCCCAGAAAATGCTGAGGTTCTTAAAGGATGGGGTATTATACCTGTATGTCTTTATCAGCTGATATTATAGCTGTTCATTAAAGCCTTAGGGAAGAGACTGGTTATACACTCAGGGTTGTGAAGGGAGATTAATATTCCCTCTCACTGCCAGGAGGAGTACAAATTGGTTTCCAGAAGGCAGTTTAGCAATATGAGGTGAAGCCCGGCAATTCCATATCTAGAAACTCCTCCTTAGGATGCAAACTTTACACAGCATCATGTACTAGGGGGATACAGTGAACAGTCCAAATGCCCAGAAATAGACGATGGGACACAGAAATCATGGTCTGGCCATAAGATAAAATATAATGCAGTCACTTTGAAAATGACAGAGAGAAAGGTATAGAAACTATGTGCAGAATGATCATGTTTTTCATTATACACACATGCACAAGTTTAATCTATTCATAGAATAAAGCCTAGATATGTGTAGAAATGTTACCAGTTATTTTAGGAGGAAGATCTTATGGGTAATGATGATGTTTGTTTATTGCTTTGTACATTTCTACTTGGTTTTTTCTTCTTTTTCTTTAATAACTTTCTATAACAAATACATTTTATTTTTTACCAGAAAATATATCCTTTTGTTTTTTTTATTGTCATATAACAATTGTGCATATTGGGTACATGTGATGTTTTGGGATATTATATATATATAGTATGTGTGATATATATATGTGTGTGTGTGTATATATATATACATATAAGTATATGTATATAGTGTGTGTGTGTGTGTGTGTGTGTGTGTGTGTGTGTGTGTGTGTCTTTATTATAACCTTAACAAAAATAGTGAAGGAGGTGGGAGAGAAAAAATATTTACAGGAATTGTACTTAGGTTGACAAGGAGACAAGGAATAGGAACGAAAAAGAAAAGTGGGGAGAAAGAAGATTAGATAAATTTGCTCTGTCTGAATTAAATACTTGGGGAGGAATTAAGAAGGGATACCAGCCTCCTTCTGGGTAGACTCGATGAATATGGGTTGATTTGGGGAAGGCAGGCTTGTAGTAATGTTCCCCAAGTATCATTTTTTCAAACTATCTAGCAGCAGTTTTAATTCATGGCATTTGCAACTATATTTGTAGCATAAATTGGCCACTCTTTGAAGTGTATTTTAGGCCTCAGAAAATGTAACTAGAAACATCAACTCACATTGAATGTGTTTGCTGTAATCGTTTGTTATTTATTGGTTACTTTCTAGGAGAATTTTGAAATTTTGTTTGGTTTGGCTCTGTGCATTCTCATTTATTTGCTTTGCAAAGTTGATAAGCACAAGAAGTGAAAGACAGGCGGGCATTTTAAGTTGCTAGTCATCTTCATTCTAATCTAAGTGAAAACAAAACAGATTTCTATCAACCTAAAATCCTTTTACTTGGTTCATTCAATGTTTTTAGAAAATCTCTTTTGCTTTGGTTGAAATGTTTGCATGATGTCCTTGAATGTGTGTGTGTGTGTGTGTGTGTGTGTGTGTGTGTGTGTGTGTGTGTACATGCAGGACCTGGGAAAATGGAAGCCTTCAGCCAGAGGAATAATGGAACTCATCTGCCAAAGCTTTCTGTGACCTAGAGGTTAAAGGGAATCAACATCTTAAAATTTCCATTAAACCGACAGTAGCCAGAGACGTACTGCCATCAGTGATATGCAAGGGGACCTGGTCAGTCAATACCCGTGCTCCTCTTTTTCCAGCTCTAATGCTAGACTCGGCAATGGGTGAAGGAATTACTGCATCCGTTGAGAGCAGCCTGGGTCCAGGAAGCAGACTGGTCTGTTACCCCAGGCATTCATCATATCAGGAAAAATTTTCCCAGGCTCCTGTAAAAAGCACCTATTAGTGTTATCTCACTGCTTAAACTGTATCTTCACCTGCTATCTAAGTGGGGGGTGGAGGGACGATGGGGGATGCATTTACAAGGCTAGATATGACTTTAAGAAAAATCAAACTAAAGTCAGCCAGCAGTACTTCCTCCCCAGCGGCTGGAACCTCCCCTCCCCCACTGTTTCTGGCTCCCACCTTGGCTGCCCCCTCCAAGAAAGGAGCAAATGCAGGTATCCCCCTCTCTCTACACAACCTATCAGTCCTGTGTCCATGCCCCCAGGGTTGGTGATGCTTTGCATGCCTCCAGGTAGTGGCAAAACTAGTGGCAGGTGGCCTCTCTCCATCCCTGGGCTCTGCTCCAGACAGGCACCTGAACAGGCAAATTCTTCAGGCATGATGAGCCGGAAAGCACGCTGGTTAGGGATCACGGCCACAGGGCCCTTTTCCGTTTGTTAATCATTGTAAATATGGTTGCAAAGCCATACAGAAGAGCCAAGTACCCGTCCTGCTGACATCCTTCTCCTAATCCCCTCTCCCCCAACTGCTGGCCATGCTTCGTGTGTGATGTGTATTATTCTAGACATGTGGTACATGATATAAAACATGCACCACAGACATAATTTTATTTGTAGGGTAGCCATGTTTTTTAAAAAGCAATAACAATGAAGTGAAATGAACTTTTAATTCTATAATTAATTTAACTCAACACGTCATTATCATTTCAACATGTAGTCAATATCAAATACGTATCAATGAGGTATTTCATGTCTCTTTTTTTTTGTACTAAGTCTTTGAAATCCTGCCACACATCTCTTTTTCCAGCTCTCATGTTAGATGGAGTGCAGGATGGTATAGTGTCTCACACTCAGAGCATCAGAGTATGTCTCAATTCACACTGGCCACATCTCAGGTGCTCAACAGTCACCGTGGTCTACCGTGCAGGACAGTATGACTCTAGACATTTTCAAATTAGGAAGTTTGTTCTTGTACAGCTGCATCACACCATAAAGATTTTAGCACAACTTTATTTTCAATTCATAATAGAGAACTACCAAAAAAAATATAAAATGCTTATATTTCAGAACTTAGGAAGAGTTCAGCTTTCGTCCTAGTTGTATGGTCCATGATTTGCACATTGTAACTGACAGCCAGTCCCCAATGTAGGCTAACAAAAAATGGGAAGTTTCCAACTTTCCACTTAGTTTAAAATGCACTGCAACAAGCATCCATATAGTGTTCATGTGCATGCAGAAATCTTTCCAGATAATAGATCCATAGAATTGGGAGTCCTGGATCAAAGACAGGCATGCACACTCTTTGCACTGTGATAGACACTGCCCAACTCCCCTCCAAAAACATGCTGCCACCAACTGGCCATGAGAGGGAAGCCAATTCATAGCCAAGATGGCCACCAACTTAGATCTTATTCCCTGAGAGGTAAAAGCAAAGAGTTGGGCTGGGTGCCCTCTTTTTCAGTTACCAAATGCTCGATTCCATGGCTCCAAAGGAGACGATTCTAGCAGATGCCCTTGGTGGATGGAGTCTTTGGTGGGTGGGAGAGAGCAAAACAGATGAGCAAAACAACCTCCAGAGACACCTTGTCTGAGGTTAGCAGAAAACACTAGAAAAGACCCAAACGGTGTTATTTGTAAAATTGCTAGTATTCCATTTTTCATTAATATGGATCATGAATTAAATGTCCTCACAGCAAAAGAGCAGAGCAGCCAGGGGGCCCTGGCCCCTGAGTTGGCAGCCTCCATTGTCAGGCTGAGCTTCGGCAAACGGCCCACCCACCCCCTCATTCCTGCTGACATGGTGGCCCCAGCAAACATCACAGTCCCTGAGGCACCAGGAACACTGGCTACTCAGATACCCACAGCTCACAGGTCTAGCACCTGAGCTCTACAACGCCTTCCTGGGCCCTACAGTCCCTGAGAGAGGAAGCCTGGGCACAGGGACAAAGAATACCTGAAAAGGAGAGGGCGCTACCCACAGGAGACAGGCACTAAACTGCACCCTCCTAGCTCTGATAACCAGACGAGGCACTTGGGCAATGAGGGGAAGCCCTTTACACAGAGTCTTTCCACAGCCTTGGCCTTCTGAGCAAGCTGGCCAGATGATGCTGGTCAAACCATTAGCTGTCGAGGGGCCCCGGGATCCTTGTGGAATCCCCAGGTTCCTAGACGATCAAGGCAGAACTGGTGACAGGGAAGAAGGGAGGTTGATTTGTGTGTGTTAATCTTGTACCCTGCACCTTTACTGAATTAGTTTATTTGCTCTAGTAGCTTTTTTATGAATCCTTTGAAAGCTTTCCTTATCACTTTATTTTGAGCTTTTTCTGTATCCCCAAATAATACATTGTTTAGCTTCACTTGCTTTTAAAGCTTAAATAAATGAAATCACATTGTATATAGCTTTGACGACTTGCTTCTTTTGCTCTGTGTTGTGTTTTGAGAGTCATCCATATGGTAGTTGTAGTTTGTCTGTTTTATTGCTGTATAATATTCCCCTCTGTGACTGTGGAGCAACGTTCTTCTAGATCCTACTGCAGCTGGGCATCTAGACTGTTCTCTGTTGAGCCCTTATGGATGGTGCTACAGAGAACACACTTGTGTGGTCTCCTGGTACAAATATAGTGTACAAGTATATTTGGAGTAAGTCTCAGTATGGAACTGCTGGGCTGTGGAGAATGTGCCTGTTCCATTTCCTGAGACGTCAAATAGCTTTCTGTCCTCCTTAAAAGGAGGAGTTCAAAAGCAAATGCCCATTTTGGAGAAAACATTGTGGATCTGTTAAAGGAGACAACTTTGTAAGGAAGGACAGGGCTGTGGGTGCAAATGAGGCCTGGCTGCCCAGCCATGTGGCTGGACCAGGTTGGTGGCTCCACAGTGGCTCTCTGTCTCTGGCTCTGTCTCCTCTCTTGGTGCCACTCACCACCCACAGTCCCTACCAAAGCCCTAACACCTCCACAGCCTCAGTGCTTGTAAAACTAGGGGAGCTTGTGGTGTCTGCAGACTGCCAACCCTCCCCCACTGACCACATTCTGATTCTGTGGGGTAGTCACAGCAGCCATCACGGTAGAGAAATGGGATCCCACACTCGGTCTTGGTCCTGCCGTTTCCACTTCCAAGAGTACCTCTCCACATCACTCCCACACTGGTCAATTCTCCTAAGTCAAATGCCTCCCTCCCCACCTACCCCCTCGGTCCTCTTAGTCTTCCAGAGCGAAAAACATGCTCCTTCCACCCCCTCCTAGCCCACTGGGCTCACTTTGTGGTGTCCTGGACCCACCTGGGAGCTCCCAAGGGGTTAAGTCCACTCAACACACCCAGAGCCAGCAGAGAGTCCACCACGCAAGGGAGCTTCACAAGCTCCCTTGTGATCTACACGAGTGCTGGGCTTCTTCCGTAACATACAAAGCAGCCCCAGCTACAAAGGCCCCATTGAACTTTTGAAGATACTTTTGTGTGTGTTTTGTTTTTTGGTGTGTGTATTTTTTTCATAACCCGCCCAAGCTTTAAAAGCTGTGTGTGGAAACGTTTATCTATAAATACATGGACAGCCCAGACACTGACCATGAGTCACTGATCACTACAGACCACATTGGTCAGGACAGCCCCAGAGGAACATAGCATGCATGTGAGAGCCTTTTGGGAAGACTCACTGGCCCTCTCCCTCCACGCTTGGCCTCCCACCCTTCTCTGCACCGCAATTCTTACCTGGGCCCTGCCTGCCAGGAGCTCTCCCTGCTGTTCCCAGGACTGGCCCCTCCAAGGATGCCCATCAGTGCCACTCCCCCACTTCTTCAGATCTGCTGCATCATCCTGGGTCTCCAGCCCTCAGAGCCCAGCTACTATAAACTGGCCAACTTGCCAGTGTCAGGTGGCGTTGACATCTGAGAGGTGCTTACTGACTTAATGCATGCACACTGTTTCACCGCAGCCCCAGGACGCCACTCAACAGAGATGATTACATTGTCCACACAGGGCAGAGCAGAAAAACACAAACCAAGATTTGTGCCTGCCATTGTTAGGGCAGATGACTGAGCTGTGGATTCTGGAAGGTAGGGTCTCTGTCCCACTATGGTGTCCCCAATTTTAGAGACAGCAGGCTAGGCCTGAGCTTGACTTTCAGCTTCACCATCCTGCCAGCCTTCTTCTTCCTCATCATGAATAAGGGAATTGAACACAATGTAATCAGAGTCCATCCAACCTACCCAGCAGATCCCAGTCATTGAAGCAGAAGCTGAAATCTAAACCTCGTTATGTTATTGGTTAACACTTATTTTATAAACTTGAAAACTGTTTACTAGATATCAATCTCTGCCAGGCATTGGGTTCAGAGTTTTATGCACTTAATCATATTTAATCTTTTTAAAAACCACAGAAAATTAGCATCATTGCCCCACGTCACAGATAGGCTAATGGAGGCTCAGGAAAAAGTTAAATAACTTAGCCAAGGTTAGAAAGATAAGAAATAATGAGTCTGAGAGCTGACTCAGGTACATCCAGATTCAAAGATCTGATCCTTTCACTGTGCAATTTACTGTATTTTTACTTTAAGAATCATCTCCAATGCTTTAACCCACAAAAATGACTTTAATAGTAAAACTTTCAGGCACCATCCAGGCCCACTGGAAAATTCTTTCCAGGGTGCAATTTCATGTAGAAAATAACACACAGAATCATGCCCAGAAAGCAATAACATAGGTACAGCCACACTGGAGAATACCAAGGAGGGAATTAAGGAGTGAGGGAGCTCTCTGTGTAATAGCTCAAAAAGATGCCCACAAATATTGCTAAAGTTTTGTCTTTTTAAGTCTGTTATGAGAGTATGTGTGTTAACATGCAGGAGGAAATATCTGAAGGGTACACACCAAGTTGTTCACAAGGGTGACTGCCAGAGGTAGAGTTGCAGGGGGAACTCATTTTTTAGTTCAGATATTTTTGTATATTTCTAATTTGTTCCACTGAACACATAGTAGTTTGGGGAGATTGTTTGCTTATAATTTTAAGCTAAGAAAAACAGACACACACACACACACAACTTTTTTCCATTCCACAGAAATGGCCGCCCCACCCCCACTCCCACACAGAGCTCCAGGGCAGCCCAGGGTCCTCTGCCCTTAGTCACATCAGTTCCCTGTGAGTCACATAGCACAGGTGTCCCCTCACTCACAGAGGAAGGCAGGGGTGCATTCAGCAGTGCTTTGGGGCCTCAAACCTTACACACTGGGTGCAACATTTTAAGGAAAGTGATAGATTGCAAGCCCAAACCGGGTTCCAGGTCTTGGAGAGGTCATGCGAGGGTGGGGCTCTGGAACTGAAGCTTCCTTGGTCTGAGGTGAAATCCCCAGGAGTGCCTAGACCTGAGCCACTACCTCCCCGACACACGCTCCCAAGTCAGTGGTCCCTGTGCCACCTTGTGTTACAGAACCCAGGGTGACTCTCGGGCCTGTCCCAGCCCCCCACCCACCACTGCTCCCAGAATGTACCATTCCACACTGGCCTCCCCAATGTTCTCCAGTAGCTGTCTGCCAGCAGGAGGGCCAGCGAGCTATGGTCACCAGTGATCTGTTATAGGCTTCCAGCCAAACCCTACTGGAATCTGTGGGAGAAGGGACAATATGTGCCCTGTTGACATGTGGAAAAATGTTCTCCCATATTTTGAACCAGTGGAAAAAATTAATTAGAGCACTACATAAAATCTATGACCATATATAAAGCTATGTATTGCCCAACATGTTGGCATGTCACCATCAACCCTCAGAAACCCACCCAATGGGGGACACGCCGACCATGTGACCCAGGAACTGTGAGCTGATTGGAAATGACTGCTCCTGTTGCACAATCGTGCAGGATGACATGACAAACAACAGTAGCCTGTCTTTAAAGTTTTGATATTGTGCTCATCATGGTTTTTTTTTTTTTGCATTGACTTTTATTCTTTTTACATGTGGCATCAATTGTTGTTTCTCCTAATTACTAAATTTTTGGCACCCCAAGGTGAGTTCCTCACTCACCTCATCCTACCCCTGGGCCTGCCCATCACCCAGAAAGCACAGGGAGCCCAACTGAATCGGGTCAGCTTGGAAGCTTCCAAGCACTTTGCAGTCGGACTTCCATCTGTTGGCAGAGGCTGCTGTCCTGCCTGGTGTCCAGGTACGGGACCTCTCTGACTCATCTCCCAACACCGTGAACTTGCAGGTTCTTGGGAGGCTGGGCTTGCAAGGCACAGCAGGTGGCAGGAAGCTCAGTGCAGCATGTGCAGTGGGTCTCAAACTAGCTATGTCCCCGAGTCACAAGGGGGCTTGTGAAAATGCCCATTCCTAGGCCCTGAGTCTGAATTCAGGGTCTGGAGTACAGCCCAGAGATCTGCATTTTAATTTTTAAAAATTTTTAATTGTGGTAAGATATATAGGACATAAAATTTTCCATCTTAACAATGTTAAGTGTACAGTTTGTATAAGTATGTACAGTTTGTATACATGTTAGGTATATATTCACACTTTTGCACAGCCAATTTCCAGAACTCTTGCAAAACTGAAACTCTGTACCCATTCAACAACTTTCCATTCACCACTTCCTGAATTGCTGGTTCATATGGTCATTTTATATTTATTTTTTAAACAGTCACCATACAGGTTTTCACAGCAGCTGTACTATTTTTACATTCCCACCAGCTATGATCAAGTTTTATAGTTTCTCCACACCTACACCAACATTGCTATTTCCTGTTTTGTTTTGTTTTCAGAGTATCCATCCTAATGGGTGTGAGGTGGTATCTCATTGTGGTTTTGATTTGCATTTCTCTAGTTAAGATCAGTGATGTTAAGCATCTTTTCATGCATTTGTTGGCCATTTGTATATATTTTTGGAGAAATGTCTATTCAAGTCTTTTGCCCATTTTTTAATCAGGTTGCTTGGGGTTTTCATTGTTGTTGGGTTATAGCAATTCTTTATATATTTTGAATATTAATCCCTTGTCAGATGTATGATTTGTAAATATTTCTTCCCATTGCATAGAGTGTCTGACATTTGCATTTTTAACATCCTCCTCAAAACACACTTTGAAGAAAGCTGTCACAGGATCTCAGAAGCACATTTCTGAGCCAGGTTCTATCTAGGAGCAGGGCCCGAGGGCAGGAGCCAGGGAGGCCAGGTGGCTCCACTCAGCACCCAGGAACCCTGCTGGTAGAGGTGGGGGCCCTGACCTATGGGCATAGGTCTCCGGAGAAGAGGCTGTAAGGGCGGTGAAGGTTCTGGCACCCAGAAATCAGGAGCTTCCCATTTACAAAGTAAGACATGTCCTTGGTCTCCACCCCCTCAACAGCTTGATCCCTGGGTCCCAATGGGGAAGAAGCCCCACACACATCTGTAAAGCGCACTTGTGTTTAGAAGTGCCTGCCTGGCTTGTCGTTATCTTGTAAGTGGCAAGCAGAACAGTCTGACACCCCAGCAGGCCTGGGACTTACAGGAATTCTCTGCTCAGCTGGCTATGCCAGAGTTGGGGCTAGAAGTCAACCTCATCGCTGTCCCTTCCTTCCCTTCCTCCCAGGCCACCCCATGGCCCTGGCTGATTCCCCGTAGTTCTCGTCAGGCTTTCCAGGGTACTGTGACAGTCACCCCTATACTTCTGGTTAAGCAGATGCCCTCAGCTGAAGTAAGGACCACGTTTGTTTACTGCTTGTGACCAGTCCTCATTCGTGACCTGTGTATAGGTAGTTTCCTGAAGAAGGGGAGAGTTAGATATTCTAGTACACCGTCCGTTATTGTTGGCTCTCCTCCTCTGATGGTCAGACAAGTGATATGAGTTAGTCCTACGGGTCTTAATTCAGTCTGGGCCTGGGGTCTTCCTCTGCATCTATGGGACCTACAGAGGGGAATCTTTTCTGTCAGTGGTGAAAAAAGAGAAAGCAAACATCAAACACTCAGAAGCCTGACCCCAGCTGCTGCAGTGTGGCTGGCCTGTATAATTAAGTGTGAAGGGCAGCTCTTCATTTTTTTTGTTTTGTTTTGTTCATACAACTATTTACACAACACCCTGCATTCTATCCCAAAAGTCAGAAACCCCATTACATGTGGTGAAGGTGGCCTGGCAGGTGGCAAGAGTGACAAGTGTTCCTGGTATCTGACCAGCGCCACCTTGAATTAAGACAGTCTCTCACGAGATTGGACTAAACCACCTAATGATGACAACTCCAAAAACAAATAGGCAAGTGTTCACATTTTAACAGTAAAATCCAGACGAAGTCCACCATTTGGATTCTGATGAGGCTTTCTTTCTTTCTTTTTGTGATCTTTTAGTTGCTCTTAATTACAATTACTAGTTGGCATTAGAGACATAGCCTATGATTCCTTTACTTGCAATTGCCAATTGCAGCTTAAATATGCATAAATCCAAGATGATTGGATGGCAACCGGTGGTGTTATTGGAAAATGAGAACATCAGTGACGCTGCAGAGATACCAAACATGTGACTATGAAACTGAACCCCAAGAGCTACCCATGGCAGGGGAGACCCTGGACCCAGAGGCCTCCTGGTAGCAGCTGGGTGACCCTGGGCACAGTCTCCTTGTCCTCTCTTTTAAATAGGCTATGTTTATTGTTTTGTTTTGCTTTATAAAATTAAAAACACAACATGGATAAGAGCATGAAGAAATTAAAGAAAAAGTCTGCATACCCTACGACAGCCACAAAATTAACAAGTTAATAAATTTCTTTTACTTTGTCCTAGCCTTGTTCAGTATTCCTTTTAAAAAGAAAAAAATGACGACATAATAGCACTGTTCACAACAGCCAAAAAGTAGAAACCACCCAAATGTCCATCGACTGATGAATCCATGTCATGGGATACCACTGAGGCGTAGAAAGGAATAAAGTACTGAGACATGCTGCGACATGGATGAGCCTCAAAAACATGGTGCTGAGTGAAAAAAACCAGACACCAAAGGCCGCACATTGTATGACTCTATTTGATGCCGGTTCTGTGTCTTGGGTCACTCCCTATAGTTTCTGTAATTTACTGTACTGGTAGATCCACATTCCAGCCCTCAAGGTGGTCACGTCTGGTGTGCCTGGCTGGTTGGGTGAAGGTCGTGTACCGATAAGAAAGGTATCTGGATGTTTACTCTGTTTTAATTTAGACTTGCCTGCAAGAAACTTACCTATTTATGTCTAAACAGCACTGCATAGCCTGGCTCACATTCGTATGAAATATCCAGAACAGGTAAATCCAGAGAGACAGACGGTAGATGAGTGGTTGCCAGGGGATGGGGAGGGGAGGGGGAGAACGGGGAGTGACTGCTATGGGGCTCTTTTTAGGGGAGATGAAAATGCTCTGGATAACTGTGGTGATGGATACACAGTCTTGGAAATATACAAAAACCCACTGAACTGCATGCTTTAAAAGGTATTTTTAGGGCATGTGGATTATATCTAGATTTTTTTAAAAAAGAAAGTAAAGAGAAAAATATCACTTCTTTAAAGGCTCTGTTTCCTGGACTCCAGTCTAGAGGACTGTTTCTCTGGGTCTCCAGGTGTGGGCCCCTGTGATAAGGGTGGGTGAAGCAGGAACCCTGACCCGGGGAGGAATTGGCTATCATGACCTCCAGCATTTCCTACAAGCCAGCCCTGTAGCTTTCTTGGGGACTTTGAAGCACTGGGACCAGGCTTCAAAGCTCTTCTAAGCATTCTGTCACCTGGCTTTCATACAGCCTGTGGTACAGACGGGAGGGGTGTTGTCATCTTCATTTTACAAATGAGGCCTGGCCAGGTGAGGGGCCAAGTTGGCCCTCAGCCTCTGCTCTCTGCAGCACAGGACAGCAAGGCTGCATCTGACCTGAGTGTGTCCCTGAGGGGCCAGAGCAGGAACTGTCAGCTAAACCCCCCAGTGATGGCCTGCTGGACCCAGGCCAGGACCTCCTGTGGCAGCAGGTGTGGGTGGGTGGGAGGGTGGAGCAGGAGGGAATTATTGTTGGCTTTCATTCTTTGTGCACAGAAAAATGGGTACCTTGTGCCAGTGCTTTGGCTGGGGGGCTTCTTTGGTTCTCTGGGATGAACAGTTCCCAGGTGCACAGGTGCTGCCCCAGGTGGGCCTCCAGGTGTCCCCAGGAGCCAGGCAAAGGCGGGTCCCAGGGAGCTATCAGTGCAGATGTGGGGCCCCACAGCCACCTGCAGCATGCAGGGACGCCAGCCAGCATTCCCACATCCTGCAGGAGAAGCCAGAAGTCGAAATCTCCCTCTTGGTTAATAATAGCAGCTAACTGTACTTTTTATACAAGGGTCAAACTAAGCCCATGTGTGGCCACATGCAGTTGTGGGATGAGGTTTGAGTTGTCTGCTCTAAATATATACACAAAACAAGCAGTCTTTTCTGGCTGAACTGGTCCACACATCCGTCATTTCATTGTGGGGTTTGCTGTTCATTTTGGCCCAAGAAATAGGGTATTGAGTAAACAGAGACTCGCCTAACAGTAAACCAGCTCTTACGTTCAGAAGCCACTTCCCAGGCCATGTCCTCCCAAACCAAAGCCACAGCCTGTCTTTTCATCACCCCACCTCCAACACCCTGTCCTTGTCCCTGCCCCAGCCTTCTCAGGGGTGTCCCTGCTCCCTCCTGCACCCTTCCTTATTGAGCCACCCCATTTGTGTGTAAACACCTTCTACAAGGTAAGACTGTTCGAGTTCCTCCCGTTAGCCCTCATGCCCCCTCCAGCTCCCACCATCTCCCAGCTCCCTTTCAAGAGAAAACCCCTCCTAGGGGCTGAAATGTGCTGCCTACCCTTCCTCAGCCACCTCACTCTAAATCTACATCAAAATCCAGAGAATAATAGACAGTGTGCATCTGGGCGACCACCACCAGATGGTACAAAGGCTTTCTGTCCGTATTTGTGGCAGATACTTCTTTCTTTAAAACAATAAACACAGAAAGGGCAACCTATTCCCCCTGTTCTAGAGACCACTTCTCTCGGGCTGTCTTCCCACAACCTCCCGTGGCCCAGCATGTCACATGTCTTCAGCACAGATGGAGAAACCACTGGGTCCTCAGCAGAACAGTCATTTGGTAATGACCAGGATTCCACTGAAATTTAGTGCCTTCCAGACACTGTACAAATGTTATCCTAGCTGAGGCTTAAAACTACTCAAAGTCATTTCTGTGTCAGAGATGAGAAAATCATGGCTCAGAGGGCTTGGGAGGCATAGTGGCAGGGCCAGTGTTCTGCCTCCAGCAGGACCCCCACTGCCCCTCCACTCATGGTGGACAGGCTTCCCAGCTGGGACAAGCGTTCGTGCAGGTCAAATTTTCATCCCCAGTGCCAGGTTCCTATCATTGGCACTAGGCCTTCCAAATGACCATTTCTGATGGATGCAAGTATTTCCCACGAGTGGGATATGTCTAACCTAACTGGGGGATTCTAAGGGGCCTGTGAATGGACCACAGGAGGCCCTGCCCGCCTTTCATTTTACAAGGCCAGGTGGGTGACAACTGCCGAGTCTCATCTGCAGTGGGGTCATTGCTGTTCTGGAATTTGCATGACTAATTTGTAAGGAATCAGGCAGTATCAGCTGGAGGATTCTGTGGCCCTTTGTATAGCCGTGGCATTACTTAGCCTCAGGAGCATGGTAAGAGGGGAAGGATGAATGCTTGACCCAGAGCCTCCACCCATAATCTTTCACCTGCACCACTGCATCTGAGCAGCACTCGAGAGGCCAAGCTCCTCACCTCCCATGAGCAGTGACCCTCCTTGGGCAACCTGGCTTCACTCTCTCCTGTTGCTTGTGTAGCCTGCTGGGCCATGCAGGCTCCAGGGACGGACAGCTGTAGGCAGTGTTAGCAAAGGCTGAGCAGCAGCACTGCTGCACCGGCCCACTTAGCCATTCCTTGAGTCATTAAGAGATATTGAACATGATTCTGCCGGGCCTCCTGGAGGCACTGGGCATAGAGCAGAGGACTGGAGAGGCTGCTGCCTCTGTGCTTTCTGAGGAGGAGGAGCAGAGGGGAGATGGAGGAGCTCAGCAGGAAAGGGAGTATAGAGAGTAGGACAGCTGGGTTAAGAGGGAGAGTCGGGCCGGGCTCAGCCTGTAATCCCTCGCTTGGGGAGGCCGAGGTGAGTGGATTGCCTGAGCCCACGGGTTCGAGACCCGCCGGGGCAACTTGGAAAGCCCTCATCTCTACAATAAATCAAAAATTAGCAGGGCGTGGTAGCACACGCCTGCAGTTCCAGCTACTTGGAAGGCTGAGGCGGAAGGATCGCCGGAGCCCAGCAGGTCGAGGCTTTGGTGGCCAGGAGCGGCCACTGCACTCCAGTCTGGGTGACAGAGTGAGACTCCACCCCGCCCCCAAAAAAGAGGGAGAGTCAGGAGAGCCTCCCTGAAGAGGTGACATTTGAGCAGAGACCGGGACAAAAGAAGGGCATGATCAGTATGTTTTGCTTCCCAAAAAAAAGAACTGCAAAGAACGGTTCCTAGTCCCAGCAGGTTCTAGAACATTCCTAGGGAGTCAGCAGTAACTTGCAACGTAGAACTAATGCTACTCACGTACATAAACTTTTAAAAAGCGAATGGTTCATACTAAAGCAAAGCCCTTCCTTTCTCCCCAGGGAAAGTACATTAGGCACACGCTAGCACTTTTATTAGGGAAACGTGGATTTTTGGTGAAGCAGAAGGAAGTAGGCCGCGCCTGCCTGCTGCGGACCACAGCGGCACTTGCCCAGAACCCCGCAAGGGCCGGCGCTCGGCAGGCTCCGGAGCCCTCCTTCCCAGGCCGTGGGGCGCGACCCGGAAGCGCAAGGCCGACGTCCCGGGGCGAGCCACAGACGCCCGCAGCTGCCGAGGAGGAGGCCGGAAATGCCCTCGTGGTGGAGGCATCGGCGCGGACCTCGGAGCCTCTTCACTTGGTGGCGCTAAACCCTGCAGGGAGGGGACGCGCCCCCCTTTTGATAACGTGGGGCCTGAGCCCAGGAGCTCCGGGACTGAACTTAGGTCTTATGTCGCCCAGGCTGAGTCGTTGGCAGGGTTTCCGGGGCGGCGCCCCTCGGCGGGTTTCTCGTTCCGGACTGGGCGGACCGTGAGGGAGGGGCCCAAAGAAAAGGATGGGAGGGCGGGGCCTGGAAAGGACGCGGGGCGTGGTGGGGCGTGGCAGGGAGGGGGCCTGGGCGGGGCCTGGGCGGGGCGTTGCGAGGTCTGGTCTCTAGCCTCTAGATAGAGCCTTTCCTTGGTCTTTCCTTGCCTTTCACGGCCATGACGTTATTTTGCAGGAGGACCCTCGGTTTAGGTTGTCCGGTGCTTCCTCCAGACTGGATTCGGGTGATGCGTTTTTGGCACCTTTGTTCTTCTCACTTCTGGCTCATCAGGAGCCTCATCATGAATATTTGTTCCCATACTGGTGATGCAGGTTTTAGGTGCTGTTAACCCAATTTCTCCACTGTCAAGTTACTAATTTCCCCTTTGTTTGAGATGAGGTAAACATATTGTTACTCTTCAAACTTTTATCCACTACTTTTAGCATTCATCAGAGATTCTTGATGGCTGCCAGATAGTTATTTTCTGATTCCATCTTTCCTTCTACATTTATTTGGCGACTTTCCAATGGAGGAAAGAGTTTTTCCTCTCCCCTATTTATTTATGTATATAATTACATCAGTGCAGACTCATAGATCCTAATTTAAGTTGAAGGATTATAATTCTTTTTTGTGATCATTTATTTTCACACTCAAATAATCCCAGATAAAATCATCGGGAGCCCTGTCAAGGGGCTTCTGTATTCTTTTGACATGTTCCCAAAGTACTTTCTCACTTTCTGGCATGACAAGATGTTCCGGGCTCTTATTATATTTCCCTGCCCCAGCCCGGGTTCCTTCTAGTGGAGAATGGTATTTAGAAGCCAATATTTAAGCACTAAGTATGCTCATTGCTATTGGGGTGTTATTGCTGCTCAGCCTTTTCAGTGGCTAGAGCTAGGAAAGATATGAATGTATGATGTATATGTTCAGGGGCAGTGGGCATATGACCCCATTGGTCCCTGGTACCTGATATTCATGCTTTGTGGAATCCCTTCCCCTTGAGTGTGAGATGGACTGAGTGACTCACTGCCAATGACAGAAGATGGCAAGATGGTGGGCTGTAACCAAAGAGATTTGGTGATAAGGAGACCGTGGCTTCTGTCTTTTGTGCCCTTTGGGCTTGCTTGCTCTGGTAGAGGGCAACTGCCATGTCATGGGCTGCCCTATGGAGAGGATCGTGTGGCAAGGAACTGAGGGAGGCCTGGAGCCAACAGCCACCTGAGAGAGCTCAGAAATGGATCCTTCTTGGTCTCCTTCCTTCTCATGAGACCATAGCCACCACCCACAGCATGATCACATCCTTGTGAGAGCCCCAGAGTCAAAAGCACACAGCTAAGCCAATCCAATTCCAGGTCCATAGTAACCATGAGCTGATAAATTTTTGTTGTGAGATGATACATGTTTAAGTTGCTACGTTTTGGGGAAATTTGTTATGTGAATCAATAGATAACTTATACGTTACATCTCCGTGTGCATGTGTGTATGTGTGTGTGTAAAGAGAGAGAGGGGGCCACACACATATCTATATCTGTTTTTATACTTGTTTCTACATATTACAAACCATGATTTCACACTGATAACTTCAATTTTAGTGCAATGCTACAGGGTTCATTCAACCTTCCCAATGTTCCATATTTGCAGTTCCCCTCTCCAGCAGTGAGAAACCCAGCTCCAGTTATCCACAGCATATTGATGTCTGTGTTCAGTCCTGGAATACACAGAAGACAGTTCCAGAATTGCTATCTGATGTCTCTGAAAAAGTAACCGACTCATGGGAGTTGAATATTTGCTCAGCGTTCTTATTGTCTTTAGTTGCCATGTAGTCCAAATACTGTCACCCCAGTGTTTAAAAAACAACAAGGGTTTGCTCTCCCAGCTTCTCTGAAGCTAGGCACAAAATGCAAAAAAGGGAAGCATACTTTCCTTCCAGGCAGCAACACTCCACCTTCTGTCTTGCACTGTCATAACATTCCACGGGAGGGGGCTGGGCAGGGACTGAGGCCTCCACTCTGGGCTTCTCCTCTGGGCCCATGCCACCTGCTTTCCTCTAGTTAGCACAAAAGTACCAGCCTCTGAGGCCAGTGATGTAGATTTTAAGCAGTCATTAAATTATTTGGATAGAAAAATGTGCAGTGTTGCTTTTGAAGGTCCCTGGGGAAGGTTTTGAATGATAATCATTCCCTTTATTCAAAAAGAGCCAAGTAACCAACTGACCCTGGGATCTCCCCAGGAGGGCTCCATTTGGTTCCATCTCTATACAGCTGGGATGAGGTCCAGGACTCTCGTGGAGCCACAAATGTGGCTCAGTCCTTGATACAACCTCGCTGAGGAGGGCCCCTGTGACACTGGGCTGTCACTGCAGCCTTCCAAGAAGGCAACCTCCGCAGAGACAAGGGAATCCCAGATCAGCACTGCTGCTGGGGTGGATGAAAATGGTTAGGAGGGCAGCACCGAGCCTTGTCCCACTCAATACTTGTCCCACGCCCTGGTTGCAGATCACACAGCGACGGTCCCATGACAACACTGGGAAAGTGGCCAAGGACATGAGGCTCAGCCCTCCAGGCTTCCTCTAAGATCTGATTCAGGCTTGTGTGAGCTTCGCTAAGCTACTCCACTTCCCTTTTCCTGCAGCCCACCCCACAACTTCCCCAGAGACACACACGGACATACACACCGCAGACCACACACACTCTACACACGCCATATGCACACCACATATATACTGCATACATACCACAAATACAACACACATAAACACACACACCACATGTATCATATCCCCAGACATACCACACATGCACCACACACACAAACACACACCACACACATATCGGCTAACATATACACTCATCACACACTCACACATCACACTACATGCTCTACACTCACACACCATATGTCCGTCATACACACACACAAGTATGGCACAAAAACACACATATCACACATATACAAACACACACTGAGCCAGGTCTCACAGGGCTACAGAGAAGAAATGCTGGCCCTCCACCAGCCTCCCACGAGCTCTGCAGGGGAGCCTCCAAGCACCTGCCTTGCCACCTGCCTGTACCCACCGCATAACCTCCATCCAGGAAAGGGCGCTACCCACTCTCTCCACCAACTGACTCCAGACTCCCCGAATCCTGGGGGACAAGCCCAATGGGGCCCTTCTGCTGCAGGTGGGTGGGTCATTTCCCTGTGCCCAGCCTGGGGTTCCTCTTCTGTGTGAGATACCCCTGGTGACCGCAGACAAGAGGGCCATGTGGGACAGAGTCAGCAGGGTCCGCAGCACACCCGGCATAGGCAGGGCTCCCAGGGACTTTCCTCTCCACTGCCCTCACTCCAGGGTCCTCCCCAAACAGCCTGTCCCCTTTTTCACTTGCTGTCTGCACCCCGCATCTGATTTTCCAGATGGTGAAGGACACATCCTGTAGTTTATCTCCGACACTCATCCTGTAGTTTATCTCCTCCAAAGTCCCCACAACACCCAGCACAGCACCTTGCACCAAAACATCTTCAACAGATGGATACGGAGGAATTAGGGTTCAAAATGGGAATCACAAATACATACTTGCAAATCATTTCTCTTAAAAGGCAGCAGAGCTAAGATCCCTAAAGTCTTGCATCCACCATTATTGTGGGTGACTATTCAGATGTTATGGAAAGATATCCTATCGATGGCATATTATTTTATAAAAGTATAAGAATGAACCCTGGTGATAGTTTGGGGCTATATTGGTCTGATTCCTACTTCTCTCTCTTCTAGGGTCAGAAATCTTGGATAGAGAAGACCTTTTGCAAGCGGGAATGTATCTTTGTAATCCCCAGCACAAAAGACCCTAACAGGTAAATGAAAGCCATAATTAAAGACATTTTCCAAACCAGTGCTACTCCACCAGTTGTGAGCTACTGTTGCAGAGTTTGTGGGAAGTGGGAGAGGAGCTAAGAAGGGTGGACAGAATCTATTCCCCATGGAGGTCATTAACCAAGGAGTCACTTGGGTCAATAAGCTCCTCTTTTAACATGCAAATCACCTCAGAAAAGAGTTTCTGTCCACCACTCACCCTAATGTGGGCTCTCATAACTAGATGGGCCCACATCATTCCTCTTCATTTTAGCAAGCTCAAGAGGCTGAGTTCTTTCAACAGGTTTCCAGGATGTTTTCTGGGCCTCTCCAACAGTTTCATACTGCATTTAGATGAAAAGGAATTTCCATCATTGGAAAGATCTGAGTGGTTAAATGAGCTAGATATCGCTTTATTAAAGGGTTCAACTTGTACCTAAAATGTCAAACAATTTCATTCACCTACACCAAAATTCATCTGTTATAAGCTGTATGGAGGCTTTCTAAAGTCATGCAAGCATTCAGAGGTGAATTTACCTAAAGCTTCTCATCTCTGAGGGTAAAAGTTATGAGGTTGAGTTTGAGGGGTGGGGAGGAACAATTTATCCATACATTTGTCCAATATGAAATTTGTGTAGATAGGATCATGGACACAGAAATATACAGACTCTTAGAGATCATTTGGTTCAAATTTGTTTGACACATGCAATTTACATTCTTCCCATGTCCCCGAATTGTCCCTTTAACACACCACCCCTCAGGTTTCTCTCCCTGCTTAAACCCTGGTGATTACCCCCCAAGACAAGAAATGCCATTATAGGACAATGCCAGTGGTCACAAAAATCTTTCTTTTGTGGCACCTAAATGTGCCTTTTCATTTCAGTGGCACCCAGATCATTCTGATAACTGTCTATGCCAGCACTTTTTAGAACCTGCGAACACTGCAGTCCTTCATGAGGCCAGATGGCCAGGCAACAGATGGAGCAGAAGGTGCCTCAGGGCTCACACGTAGGTCCCGTCTGTGAGACGCATTCTTCAGCATGGACTAAAAAAAAAACAGGAAGGAAAGAAAAGAAGAGAAAAAACTATGTAAAGTCCCTGGAAAAAGTTTAAAAGCCAAACAGCAAGTAAAGAAATACCTATCTGAGAAAGTCAACAAAAATTCAGAAAGAAAAACTAGAGTCTGTGATACTTAAACCAAGAGTTTCTTTACTCTTCCCTCCCAGCTCAGTAATATGGAGATGTCACTCCAGACTACTGCAGCTAAGATCACACAGTTCCTTCTTCCCCCAGCTCCTAGTCAGATAGTTTTCTTCCAAGGAGGAACAGGACTTCATCATTTTTCATCCTATCCCCGCTACCTGCTGCTGGGGCTAAGTCCTGGGTGAGGGCAGTTGAGAGGTACAGAATCCTTTTTCCCTCATGCAAGCAGCAACCACTCATGCAAACAGCAACCACAAAAAAGTTGTAGTGGCTCTACTGATTTCAGATAAAATCGACTTTAAAACAAAAAGCGTTGCTATAGATATAGAGGGACATTCTATAATGATGAAAAGGTCAATCCATCAGGAAGTTATGACAAATATAAATATATATGCACCTAATAGCAGAGCACCAAAACGTATGAAGCAAACTGATATAAATAAAGGGATAGACAATTCAACAATTATAGTTGGAGACTTTAATACCCCATGTTCAATAATGGATAGAACACCTAAACAGAAGATCAACAAGGGAATAGAAAACTTGAACAACACTATAAACCAACCAGACCTAACAGACATCTATAGAGCACACCACCCAACAACAATAGAGTATACATTCTTCTCAAGTGCATGTA
The DNA here is from genome assembly GCA_963574415.1 of Tarsius wallacei. Lineage (NCBI taxonomy): Eukaryota > Metazoa > Chordata > Mammalia > Primates > Tarsiidae > Tarsius > Tarsius wallacei. The sequence goes on along the minus strand of CAUYQG010072333.1, from coordinate 42,728 downwards.
GAACACACTCCAGGAGAGGCCATAAGTTAGGCTATAAAACAAGTCTCAATAAACCTAAAAGAACAGAAATAGTATAAAATGTGTTTTTTCAATCACAATTAGTTTGAATTAAAACTAAGAAATCAATAGCAGGAAAAAGTTTTGAAACTCACAAATATGTGGAAATTAAACAACATACACCTAAATAACCAATGGATTAAAGAAAAAATCAAAAGGGAAATCAGAAAATACTGTAAGATAAATGAAAATGAAGGTACAATACACCAAAACTTAGGGGATGCAGCTAAAGCTAAGAGGGAAATTTGTAAATGTCTATATTAAGAAAGAAGAATCTTAAATGAATAACCAACTTTCCACCATAAGATCCTGGAAAAACAAACACAAACCAAACCTAAAGCAAGTAGAAGGAAGGAAATAACAAAATGAAAATTAATGGAAAATAGAATAAAAAACAATAGAGAAATTCAATGGAATCAAAAGCTGTTTTTGGAAAAGATAAACAAAACTAACAAATCTTTAGCTAGCTTTATGAAGAAAAACAGAATATTCAGATAACTAGAATCAGAAATGAAAGAGGGGACATCACTATGAATCTTACAGAAATAAAAATGAGTATAAAGAAATACTAAGATTTGTACACCAAGAAGTTAGTTAACTTAGATGAAACGGGCAATTTCTAGAAAGACACAAACTGCTAAAATTGACTCAAGAGGAAATACACAATCTGAATAGACCTCTAGAAGGTAAAGAGACAGATAGGATTAGTAATCAAAAAACTACCCACCAAGAAAAGCCCAGGCACACATGAACTCTCTGCTAAATTCTAAAATACATTTAAAGAGCTAATACCAATTTTTCACAAACTCTTCCAAAAAATAGCACAGGACAGAACACTCCCCAAATCATCTTATGAGGTTAATGCTTCACAGATACCAAAACCAGATAAAGACATTATAAGAACAGAAAACTATAGATCAATATCTTTTATTAATATGAGTGCAAAAATCCTGAACAAAATACTATCAAACCAAATCCCGCAACATATAAAAATAATTATACATCATGGTCAAGTGGTATTTGTCCCAGAAATGTAAGGTTAGTTTACATCAGAAAAACAATTGATGTAAAACATCATATCACTAAAATAACAAAAATCACATGATCTTCTCAATAGGCACAGAAAAGCATTCTATAAAACCCAACACCCTTTAAGGAAAAATCACTCAGAAAACTAGGAATAAAAGGGAGTTTACTCAACCTAATAAAGAACATCTATGAAAAACTCACAGTTAACATCATACTTAATGGTGAAAGATTGAATGCTTTCCCCCTAAGATCAGGAACAAGACAAGGATGTCCTCTCTTACTACTTCTACCCAACATTGCAATGAAAGTTCAAGCCAAGACAATTAGGTAAGAGAAAGAACTAAATGGCACACAGATTGGAAAGAAAGAAGAAAATCTCTCTATTTGCAAATGACATCATCTTGTCATTAAAAACTTCTAAGGAATGAAAAGCCAAAAAACTATTACAACCAATAAATGAGTTTAGCAAGGTTATAGCATACAAGATCAATATACAAAACTTAAGTGTATTTCTGTACACTTGCAATGAACAATATGAAAATGGAACTAGCAAAACAATCCCATATAAAATTGCACCAAAAAGAATAAAATACATAGGAATGAACCCCAAAAAAGTACAAAATTTATACTCTGAAAACTATAAAAAAATTGTCAAATTAATGAAGCATTAAATAATGGGAAAAACTTCCCACGTTAATAGATTGGAAGATATATCACTGTTTAAATGGCAATACTCTCAAAATGATGTACAAATTCAACTCAATCCCTATGATAACCTCAGATGACTTCTTTGTAGAAACTAATAAGCTGATTCTAAAATTCACATGGAATTTCAATGGTCCTGGAATAGCCAAAACACCACTGGGGCGGGGAAGTACTATGGTACTGGCATAAGGTAGACAAATGGAATAGAATTGACAATTCAGAAGTAAGTCCATACAACTATGGCAAACGGATTTTTGGCAAGGGTGAAAAGACCTTTCGATGAGAAAATGATAGTCACTTAAACCAGTAATGCCAGAACAACTGGATACCCACATGCAAAATAATAGATTTGTACCTTACCTCATACTGTCTGTAAAAATCAACTCAAAATGAACCAAACACCTAAATGTAAGAGCTAAAACTATAAAACTCTTAGGAGAAAATATACAGGTAAACCTTCAAGACCTGGAATTTGGCAAATGATTCTTAGATATGGCACCAAAAAGAAAAAAGAAAAAAGAAAGCAACAAAAAAAGTGTTTATCAAAATTAAAAACTTTGATGTTTCGAGGAATGCTATCATGAAAGTGAAAAGACCCACAGAATGGAAGAAAATATTTGCAAATTGAATATCTGATAAGGGGCATGTACCCAGATCACATAAAGAACTCTTACAATTCCATGATAAAAAGATAAATAACCCAAGTTTTTAAATAGGCAAAGAATCTGAATAGACATTTCTCCAAAGAAGATATACAAATAGTTAGTACGTGAAAAGATGCTTGACATCTGTATTCAACAGGGAAACACAAATCAAAGTCATGATAAGATACTGCTACATACTGAGTAGGATGGCTAGGATCAAAATGTCAGACCATAAGTGTCAGAGATGATATGGAGAAACCAGAACTCTCATACACTGCTGGTGGGAATGTACAATGAGACAGTCACTTTGGAAAACAGTTTGATGACTCTTCAAATGATTTAAACATAGAGTCCATTTTTAAATTGGAATATTATTCAACCACATAAAAGAATGAAGTAGTGATGCTACAACATGGATGAACCTTGAAAAATTATAAGAAAAAAATCACAAAAAACCACATACTAATATGGTTCTGTTCATACGAAATGTCTAGAACAGGGAAATCTAGAGAAAGAAAGTAGATTTGTGGTTTCTTATGGCTGGGGGAGGGGTGCACGTGTAGACAGTGGGGGATAGAAGGAGGCTAGCTAAAGTGTGCCAAGCTTTTTGAGGTGATGAAAATATTCTTCAATGGACTGCAGTGATGATTGCACATATCTGTCAATACTAAAGTTCATTGAATCACATACTGGGTCAATTGGGAGTTATGTAAATTATATCTCAATAAAACAATCTTAAAGGGAAAGAAAGAAGGGGGAGGACAGAAGGAAGATAGGAAGAAGGGAGAAGGATGGAGGAAAGGAAAGAAAACCTGGAATGGCGACCCTTACCACCAATAAAGTAGTTAGAAAGGCAGAGAGAAAGCCCCACGGCAGGCCCCATGAGAGCACAGAAAGCTTCCTGGCAAGAGCCTCTGCACATGTGCTTTACACACATATACACACTCACATTTATAGCCCAGTAAAGACATCCTCTCTACTCCCCAAGCCACTCCATCCCCAGCTCTTCCACCTCCAGCTTCCCCACTTCACTTGCTGGTGTGCATAACTGCCCACACAGGCTCCTCACGAGTCCAGAAATGCACCTGCCCTCTGTGTCTTCCCAGGTCATTAACCCTGGGTTCCATCTGCACTAAGACAGCACTACTGCTGTTCTGCCTAACAAACTTTCCAAGTTTTGGGTAGGTCCAGCTCACTCAAAAACATGGCAGCCAAAATGAGTAGCAAATGAAACCCTAGGCATGCTGGGAAAGGAAGTTGGCACAAAACCAAGGAACATGTTCGGAGAAGACCAGAAAGAGAGGACACGGTGAGGGCACAAGAGGATGGCTGAGTTTAGGGAGAGATGCTGTAGAACAGGATCCCTGAAGCTGGGGTAGGTTATGGCCCAAAGGGGCAGCTGTCCAAAGCAGAAAAGACATACTGGTCGTTTTTGAAATATTCTTTCAATGTTACTTAGATAGAAAAATATTTTACTAAGCAACAGAGGAATTCAGCAATATTAAAAAATACTGGAAGGTCAATTCTGTGTTCAAAGGGCATGATTCTACTTTGTCATAAACTGTTCAGTACTCGATACCCGTATTGATGTAGTCAGGTCATCAAAAAGAGTTAAAAAATGTTCAGTAAGGAAGGGTAGCCATTCAACGTGTTTAAAATAGATTGATACATACACAGAAATGCATTGATTATCTGAAAGAGGCATCACGAGGAGCATTCTGTCCCTAATAAAGCTGGATAAATGAGGTGTTAGTATGTCCTTATTTGGGCCCAACTCACTTGTTCAGTTTACTTCATCTTCACTAATGAAGGGCAAAAGAAAAAACTGTTATAGACAGATTCCGTTTTACCTTTGTTTTCAGGTGTTGCTGTGGCCAGTTAACCAACCAGCATATTCCCCCTCTGCCAAGTGCAACACCTAGCAAAAATGAAGAGGAAAACAAACAGGTGGAGACTCAGCCTGAGAAATGGTCTGTTGCCAAACACACCCAGAGCTACCCAACGGACTCCTATGGGATTCTTGAATTCCAGGGGGGTGGCTACTCCAATAAAGCCATGGTAAGGGGGCCTTTGGACATGGTGCCACTGGGAGCACAGGTTTCATCAGAGGCCAGTTTCCCAGGCCCCAGGCTGCAAATATCTGGGTCTTCTTCATGGTTGTGGCTCAATCTTCCCAGATATTTCATTACAAAATCAAGAGATATATCTGTTCACATAATTTCTCGCCATGATACTTGAAAACTGGACACCATTATAAAAAAAAAAGTAATGTCCAATAAATCCATCCAAAATGCTGAGTCCAGAAAAACCATGATCCAGTCCAAACCTGCAACCACATTCTACTTCTCCATCTCCAGTGAGGAGAGAGAAATTTTTTTAATGTATATAACTGTGAACCTGCAACACCCCTTAGATGTGTTGGGAGTCTCTGGAAACATTTTCCTCTGAAGTCTGTCCACAGCTTCCCTGGGCCTGCACTCAGCTGGCCCAAGAAAGACCAAGGTCCTTGTAAACAATGAGTGCCCGCCGCCTTTCCAATGATCCCTGCCAGAGGGGGGAGTTTTCAACACTGTGAGCCCTTCCAGCTAACTCTGAATAATACTCCTACATGCCCAGTCAGAGTCTTTTTGAAATTTCATTTTATTTCACTGGCCCAACATCATTGTTCAAATAAAACTCAGTTGTATTACAAATACCACAACATACAGTCTTCCGGAATGACACTCTGCATATTGACATGGATACAAAGAAGCAATTCATAGAGGCCAAGGCATAATGACCATGATTAACCTCTTCTTCACTTTGAGGAGAAGGTCAGACCCAGATGTGGACTCATGATCCCTTTCCCACTCACCCAACAATATCCATATCCAACTTCTTGGGTCATTGTTCTACCTGAGCCAGCTTTGGAATTGATTCCTCCAAGGTTAGGACTGCCAGATAAAATACAGACCACTCAGTTATATTTGAATTTCAGAGAGACAACAGATAGCTTTTCAGCACAAGTATGTCCCAAATATTGCATCATTTGTGGCATTTAGTAAAAATATTGTACTAAAACATTTTTCATTGTTCATTTAAAATTCAGATTTAACTGAATGTCTTAGTCTGTTCAGCTGCTGTAACAAAATGCCTTAGATTGAGCAATCGATAGACAACAGAAATGTATTGCTCACATTTCTAGAGACTGGAAAGTCCAAGATCAAGGCGCCAGTAGATCTGGTGTCTGGTAAAGGCTCATTCTCTTCTTAGATGGTACCTTCCTGCTGCATCCTTACATGGTAGAAGGAGCAGACTAGCTCTTCTGGCCTATTTTATAAAGATACTAATTCCATTAATGAGGGTTGCATCCCCATGACCTAAACACCTCCTGAAGGCCTACCTCTTCATACTATTGCATTGGGGATTCGGTTTCAACATATGAATTTTAGTGAGAACACAACATTTAGACCATACCACTGGATATCTTGTATTTGTTTGCTAAATCTGACAATCCTCCACAAAGTTTCCTTCAGTCACTCGGTCACAGACTCACACAGGGGGCCCAGGACCCTGAGGGAGAAACAACCCACAAACAGTTCTTGTTTGGATATTAGTGATAGCCTTGTTCCCCTTTAACACAGGAAACAAAACCAAGAACAGGTGCTGAGCATCACACACTCTTTTGCAGTATATCCGTGTATCCTATGACACCAAGCCAGATTCGCTGCTTCATCTCATGGTGAAAGACTGGCAGCTGGAACTCCCCAAGCTCTTAATATCCGTGCACGGAGGCCTCCAGAACTTTGAGATGCAGCCCAAGCTGAAGCAGGTCTTTGGGAAAGGCCTGATCAAGGCTGCCATGACCACCGGGGCCTGGATCTTCACCGGGGGTGTCAGTACGGGTGAGAGCAGGCCCTTCCCCTGCGGTAAATGTACCAACCAGAACTTGCTATGGTCCTCAAAGAGCTTCCTACAAATTAAGGACAAACAACAAAACATATTGCAGCCTGATCATACTTATGACAAGAATGAAATCTTTATTCTGTAACTTTTTTATTTTGGGGGGGTATATTTTTTAACAGCAAGTATCTTAATGACAGTGGTAATAATCAGTGTCTCTAGGTCACCCACTATGTGCTATTCCCTGAACTGAGTCCTGTTGAAACATCATCTTCATTGAATCTCCCAACAATCCTTTCCCCAGTTTATGAGAGAGGAAACTGAGGCATAGAGTGGTTAAGGAGCATGCCAGGCAGTCTGACTCTCAACTTTAGCTGCAGGTAGCCATAGTCTAGCAAGAACCTCCAGTTAGTTCCATCTTTAGGTCTTAGAAACTTGTAAAGAAAATGGAATCTCTACACAGTTGCTTTAAGCTCTGTTTTTGTTTCTGCTTTTCTAGGAGGTAATGCAGGATTACTAGTAATTGTGAGCTCAGACTTCCAGTGTACTTTTTTTTAATGATGAAAATAAGTATGTCTCCTCCATATTCTATAGGGAAGGTGGGAGCTCAGCACAGGTGTCACTAAGAAGGACCTAAAATATGCCTGATGCTGCTCACAGGTGTCGTCAGCCATGTGGGGGATGCCTTGAAAGACCACTCCTCGAAGTCCAGAGGCCGGGTTTGTGCTATAGGAATTGCTCCATGGGGCATCGTGGAGAATAAAGAAGACCTGATTGGAAAGGACGTAAGTGTTTTCTCTGTAGACATTGGCAATTTTTTTTAAAAGTCTTCATTGGCAACCCTCTTCTGGGTCCTCTCCTGCTGGGGGAGCTTTTCTGTCTTCTTAATAAACACCTACCAAAAAAAAAAGTCTTCATTTTAGATAATGGTAGGTTCAGATGCAGTTGTAAAAAATAATAAAGAGAGTTCCCCCTGTATCCTTTCCCTTTCCCCCCATGGTAGCATCTTGTAAAAGTATAGTACAATATCACAATCAGGATACTGACATTGATACGGTCAAGATGCAGAACATTTCTATCACCACAAGAATCCTTCCTATTGCTCTTTAATATCTATATCTAATTCCCTCTCACCCATACCCCATCCTTAACTTCTGGCAATTACTAATCTGTCCCCTCATGTCAAGAATGTTATATAAATGGGATCATACATATGTAACCTTTAGGGACTGGCTTTTTTTCACCCCACACAGTTCACGGGACATTCGTCCACGTTGTCATATGTATCTATGGTCATTCCTTTTTATGATGATTGGTATTCCATGATATAAACGTATCACAGTTCGTTTAATCATTTATCTGTTGAAGTACATTTGGGTTGTTTGGCTTATCTATTTCAAATAAAGTAGCCATAAACATTCACATACAGCTCTCTGTGTTAGCATAAGTTTTTATTTATCTGTGATAAACACCCAGGAGTGCAATTGCTAGGTTGGCATTATCCAAAATAGTTAGTCTTCTTTCTATTTTAGTATCGCAGTCAGCAAAAAAGAAAACCTTCAAAAGGCAGGGTAGAGAAGTGAGACCAGGTTTAGTACAGTCATTCCAAACATAGGTATTCTGCTCACCTCCTTCATTGGTCTTCATGTCTAAGTCCTGCAGTTCTGATGTGTGTTGTGCGCTTTGTCAGGTAACAAGAGTGTACCAGACCATGTCCAATCCTCTCAGTAAGCTCTCTGTGCTCAACAACTCCCACACTCACTTCATCCTGGCTGACAATGGCACCCTGGGCAAGTATGGTGCTGAGGTGAAGCTGCGAAGGCTGCTGGAAAAGCACATCTGTCTGCAGAAGATCAACACAAGTAAGTACTGGCGAAAGCCACATGGTGACACACTGCCACGGAGACCAGGCTGAGAAGAAGGTTGCCCAAGGGGTTTGAAAGCCTCACTCTTGACTCTTGTTAGATCAACAAAAATGACCTACCTATACCCTGTACCTCAACCCCTACCAAATCATACCCATGGAGTTACGTGGTGATGCTTCGCCCCAGATCCGCAAGTTGGTTGCAAGGAACACCATGGCAATCTGTGGTTGCCATGATAATGGCCTTGCCCACCATGTTACCCAATGATTCTTGTTCCCTGTAATTATTGTCATTATTTTTTAAGTGTTTTAATAGGAAAAGATTCTCAAAGACTTAGTATGATTCCTTAAATCAATTGATATATGTTAGGTAATCATTAAAGTATCTCTGGACCTCTGGGTTTCTCACCCAGACTAAGATGGCCAGATGGGAACATCTCTGGAGAATGGAGACATCTCTGGAGAGGGTTGCAGAAGCCACCTGCTCCTGACATTGCGTTGTCCTTGCTGGTCCAGGTAGCACAGTCCTGCAGGGGTACTGCTGCTGATGGAAGAATGCTGAGGCTGAACTAGAGAGAAAGGAATGAACCTCAACCAGATGAAACTATACTAACTGGTTAGGATTAAAATAACTGGTATAATCTCCGGGAGCATGTTCCTACTCCAACAAGTCTAACTGTCAAACAATTGTTAAAGGATCTTAAAAAGCATTTTGTTTTTAGCATTACTGGTGAGATTTTTGTGAAATACAATCTAGGGCTAGAAAGTGTTCATCATAAAATATCACGTCTGGGACTGTAATGCTGCACATATGGGGAGAACGGGGCTGGCCTGCTATAAAAAGCTGTAGATTCTAAGAATCAGTTCTCAGTGGATAAATTGGTTGATGACTGAGCTTTTTTGTTCTCACATCTTTAATTTTTCTGGACTTGTAAGTTTTCACACCGCCCCACTTCACCTGGCCATGTGACTTTTGGGCTTCCCTTTGTCATCCTTTGCCTAGGGCTCTGAGTGGGGCAGGGACAGCAAAGGGGTGCTCAGTTGTCACCTCCCACAGCACGGAGCTTCGGGGAGTCCAGCCTAAGCCAAGAAGAACCAGTTCTACTTTGTTTCTAGAAAAGAAGGTGACTTGGCCACCATATTCCCGAAGGTCTAAATTACCAAGACTTTTATTGGATTGGACATCTCAAAGGCAGAGTTCAGGACATCTTGGCCAATTTTTCTAGCACCTCTTGGTCAGGGCTTGGCACAAAGCTGACCCTTAATGCATGTGTGCTAAAATGAACTTAACTGTAACTATCTGGGTAGGAGACAGCAAAATCAGTCAAAATATTCAAGAGTCTCTGACTCATCGTGGGAGCAAACCAGAGACTCTGAATTTGCCCACTTGGAATTCTCAGATCTTCCCATAACCCATGCTAGCAGATTTTATCTAAAGTCCTTCAAAACTGTGAGACCAAGGACGCTTCTGCAACTTGTCATTTTTTAATGTTGATCAACTAACTCTTCTCACAACTAATGGATATTTGGTGAAACAGGCTCAGGATATAATCTATCATGACCAGTTTGGGATCAAATTGTGAAATAGGCAAATTTGTCTCCACTCCCACTTCCTTCGCTCTTCAGAATCTTAGCTTCCCGGAATCCTCCTGCCACCTCTTACATCCCAGAGCCTACCCCACTGATCTACCATCAAAAATCAGCCTGTACCTACTGTGTTCTTAAGGAGTCCTGTTATCTGATAAGGAGAAGGAGGACTCTGGGAACACATCATTAACTGATTGGGCTAACCATAATGGTTCATATGTTTGCCCCAAGATCACATCCTGCCTTATTGTAATCACTGAAGATAGACACAAAACAACCACATACCATATGTGTATGTCGCCTAACGTTTACAAAATCCTTTAGTAACCAAGTGTGGTTTTATATTTTACACCTATTGCTCCTTTGGGAGGTGAGGGAGGCACTGTGATTATTCACCTTTTACAGATGGTCATCTAAGGCTGGTAGGAATTTGGTGATTGGCCCAACATCATAAGGAAGAATACAGGAATTGAACCGAGCTTTCCTGGGGCTATTCCAGATTCCCTTCATTGTGTTGCTCTTTAGGGGACAACCATCAGGGTGGGAGTTTCAGACCCCAGGTCTGCCCTGGAATAGGGCAACCAGGGAGGTATTTTTTCAGCAAGGAACATCTCCTGATGTTCTGGACCTCTGGGTCTCTCATCCAGACTACCTCACCTTGAGGTAGCCCTAAAGCCAGGTGAGTTATTCATGGAGTTTAACCACATGTGAGTCAGAAATTTCCAGATTTTGAGGTTCTGATTTTCCCAGTGAGACCATAATATGAGATTTTAATACAAGAACGAAAACCGCCATCACATACCTGAATTCTTTTCAGTCTCTTGGTAAGCACTGGTGCCATAGGGAGCATCCATAAATAATGTCCTTGTGGTTTCACTCTTTGTCATATTTCAGGAATTAAAAAAAGCGAGGGGATGGTGCAAGGCACAGGTGCAATCGGCAAATGTGGTTTGTGTTTCAGGACTGGGGCAGGGTGTACCCCTGGTGGGCCTCGTGGTGGAAGGGGGCCCTAACGTGGTGTCCATTGTCTTGGAATACCTGCGTGAAGACCCTCCGGTCCCCGTGGTGATTTGCGACGGCAGTGGGCGCGCCTCTGACATCCTGTCCTTTGCACACAAGTACTGTGAAGAAGGCGGGTAGGATTTCTGAGGGTGAGGAGGGTGGGTTCTTAATTGCCTCCTTGGTGGGCCAAGGAGAAACTCTGAAGTGGGCCACTTCGACACTTCAAACCTGCTTAAATTGGGCAGATTTGCTAGACCTCCCTCTCCTATTTCCCAAGGCCAGTGTGTGGGGGACTGTTGGGAACGTAGTGTTTCTGATGGAATTCTCTGGTGGAATGCCCATGCTTCCAGTTTCATTCTTCCCCCTTAGAGGGTTTGCAGCAAGGCTGAAATGCAAGACAAGTGTGAACTTGGTGTTTGACCATGGTCACTTTCAACTCCTAGGCCAAGATACCCTCCCATAGCACGGTCTCAAATCAAAGATACCAGATGGACATAGAGATGGCTGATGTATCATGTACAGATTTAACTGGCGTTGTTTTCTCTTGTGTGTCCCTTGAACAGGATAATAAATGAGTCCCTCAGGGAGCAGCTTCTGGTTACCATTCAGAAAACATTTAATTACAACAAGACACAATCACATCAGCTGCTTGCAATTATAATGGAGTGCATGAAGAAGAAAGAACTTGTAAGTATCTTGAATTTATTTCCAAACAAGTCCGGTGGAGAGAATTGTTTCCTTTTCTAATTCTGCTCATGTGTACATGACGGAGTTGTTCATATTTTAGTTCAGACTTTTCCAAGAGACAGTTTACAAATCCACATTAAACTGCCAGTTGTGTCCACGTGATGGAGACAGAACAAGCCCAAGCAGGGGAGGCCCTAGGTGCTTCCAAACCTTAGCAAATGGGAGGTGATATCCCACCACATTGCAAAACTCTGAGGTTCATGATATTAATCCGATTTAAAGGCCTGAGGAAGAAGGACATATAACACCCAGTCAGACAGGCTTACAAAGTTCTATCATTTTGCTGTCCAGATACAGTAATTTATTCTTACAAATAATAAAATCAGAATCCAGGCAGGGATTCAAAGTTGGCCCAAGCAATGCTATAACTTCTGGAAGTCAAAAGCACTTGACTTAAAATTATTTAGCTCTCAGAATCACTTTATTACCTGTCAGTTTCTATGGCAGTTTTGTAACACACCCCCTCTCTATCTTGTTTCAGCTTTCCTCTAACAGTTTTTCCACATTTTCAGGTCACTGTGTTTAGAATGGGTTCTGAGGGTCAGCAAGACATCGAGATGGCAATCTTAACTGCCCTGCTGAAAGGTGAGTTCCCAGGAAATGGTGACTCCTGTCCCTTTGACGCTGGCCTGGCTAGCAATCCCCCCCCCCACCCCCGCTCTCCTGGCCAGCTCCCACTCCCTCAGCCCCCATCCACCACTGCACCTCCCAGAGACTGTGTCTGTTGGTGCTAGAACCACGAGCCAGTCAGGCTGCCTGGAGCAGTCTCAGCCCCAAGCCATGATAAAATGACAAGGCTTGTGGGTTTCTGTGGGGCATGGGTCTGAGGGTGCCCATGGACCATAATGGGCTAAAGTCAGGACCCCTTCCAACTGTGACTCGTTCATTAAGGGCTTCAACTCAGAGAGTGTAAACATGAAATGGGTTTTTATTTGCAGTCCCTGCATTCCGCAGTGGTCTGTTCAATTTCCCCATCCTGTCTCTAATGACAGGCTTTATGTGAGTTCATGGGGTGGAGTCTGTTCTGGGACACGCACTTCCTCCCTGCCTCTTGGCTAGCCTGGGGCCATGAGAGGGAAGGGAGGAAGAAGGAGAGAGGAGAGGGGGTCACCCTCAGGCCAGCTGTCTTGCGGTACTGCCCTGGTCTCCCTGCAGCCCTGGGGCTGGTGCTCTTGGGAAGGGCAGCATCCTTGACCTGGCCTGGCAGATACCTGGACAGTCCAAGGCCTAGGCAGTCCCATGGCTCCCTCACTTTTTCAGATGAGGGTCCCAGATCACTGGGTTCCTCCTCTGTCCCTCCCAAGGAGACCAGGCAGAGCAGCATGGGAAGAGATTGTCTCCATTGTCCTCCGGGAAACTTGTTGAGAATGTGAAGTCCTTGACTTTGGGACCTTGGTGGTAGTTCAGGGGTGCAAGAAAAGGCAGCAATGCTTAGTCCCAGGCTAGAGGCCCAGGGGAAGCCTGTGCTCACCACCCAGCCCCTGCCAAACCCAAGAGGTCCAGATTTGGAGTGAAAAATCTTGTTTCTTCCCTTTCCAGGAACAAATGTATCAGCTCCAGATCAGCTGAGCTTGGCACTGGCTTGGAACCGCGTTGACATAGCTCGAAGCCAGATCTTTGTCTTTGGGCCCCACTGGCCGGTGAAACTGTCTTTTTCAATTCATCTCATTTATCATGACTTTGTACAGATGATATATTAGTATGATCTCCTTTGTGACATGGAACTCAGGAAATGGTCTGGGGTTTCTGATGATCTGATGTGTAATCCATTAGGATGATTAGAAGATGCTGTTTAACTTCAAAGAACCAACAAGAAGTAAGAGCTATTAGCACAAATTCCAGATTCAAACCAGTAATTAACTACCAAATATTTTATCACTGCTGTTGAAAGTGGGTTTTTACCCTTTTAAAGTAAAAGAAGGGCCAGACATAGTGACTTATGCCTGTAATCCCAGCACTTTGGAAGGCCAAGGCAAGAGGATTGCTTGAGGCCAGGTGTTCGAGACCAGGCTGGACAACACCAGACTGGACAACATAGTGAGATCCTATCTCTATTTAAAAAAAAAAAAACAACAAAAAAAGAAAATAGCTCATTAAAATTAAATACAATGCTTCCATTCAGGGCACTGATTTTTCAAACTATGTTCCATGAAACCCTGGGGGCATAGAGAATTGTGTGTGTGTGTGTGTATGTGTGTGTGTGTGTGTGTGTTGTGTATAGGGTCTTTGTATATGGTATTTGTGGTGTAGTGTTTACGGTGTGGTTTAGTGCATTGTGTGTGGTGTGTCTGTGTGCATGTGTGTGAGGTATGTGGATGTGGTGTGTATGGCATATGATATATATGTGTGGTTTAGCGTGTATGGTGTATATGTATGGAAGCTCTGGGGATGTGTAATATGTGTGGGGTATAGGGGCACAGCATGTGTATATGTGAGAGTGTAATATGTGAGGAAATGTCTGTGTGTGAGAGATAAGTGGTGTGTATGTTATATGTGTGTGTGTGTGTGTGTGTGTGTGTGGATGGTGTCTGTGTCGATATGATATATGGTGCATCTGTATGTGATATGATTACATGTAAGTGACTAAGGTATATGGGGATTGGTGGTATAGTGGGGGTGAGGAGTTTATTATGTGTGGTTGGTGGGGTATAGTATGTGATATGGGATAATTGTATTGTGGTTGGGGTTACAGCGTAAGTTTGTGATGTGGGACAAGGGCGTGTGTGTATTGTGTAATATGGGATGAGTGTGCATGTGTGTGTGTTGTGGTTGGGGGTAAAGTATATGTGGGACAAACAGCGTATGTGTGTGTGTGCATGGTATGGGATGAGCGGGGACATGTGTGTGTGGCTGTGGGGGGTGTAACGAGGGGAGGATAGTGTATGTGTACATGCGTACATTGTGAATGTGCACACACACAATGGGCATGGGTGAGAAACAAATCTAGGCCTCCTACTCCTCCATCAGTTAAAGCAGCTTCTTTGATGCATTTTGTAGATTGGGATTCAGGGTAGATTTTTGTTTGCAAAAAGGCCTCTGCTGCTTTTAAAAGAGGGGTAGGGCATCTAGAAGGCTTAGGTTGGGTTTTAAAAACCATATTTCTCAAAACATACCTAGGATATTGCTGCACAAATGTTTTTCATTTTTTACAGAAATTAATTTTCATCAAATGAGTGTAAAGAGTTTATAGGCTAAAATGAGTATACTAAAGGAATTAGCATACGGGACCGGGTTGTGTGTGTTGCTCATTGAGTTACCCAAATTAAGAAAAATGTAGCTACCTTAAATATTTCCTTTTTAATCTTTTGGTTTTTTTCTTTCATGGTAAAGGAATTTCGAGCAAAATAAATGACTCCATGAATGGTGAGGCAGAAAAGCTAGAAGCTTCCAGAATGGATTACAAGGAAGGCTTCCTACTCAAGAAGGTCTTGAGACCTTTTACTCAAGAGGAGTGACCTCAGGGGTTTTTATGAGTTTTATTCTTTTCTGAGGGAGTGGCAGCTTTACTGGAGACAAATTTCTGAGTCGGCCACAGGGAGAGAGAGAGCTCTGCATAGTTATAGAAAGACCCCAGGCCAAGGAACTGGCCACATCACGCAGGCCCTGCCTGGCCTAACATGATCTCCTGCATCCTGTCTTCTTGTAGCAAATGAAATAAGTAATGTGTAGAAAATGTAGAAAATACAGACAAGCAAAAAGAAAGAAACAGTGACTCGTACACCGCCACCCCAGAAAAATTCTTCAGTACAGGGTGTGCTTTATAATTAAATGTTCCACTCAATATGTTGGCATTAAATATTCTTCAACCCTCTTTCTAATGCTGCTTAGTAGTCTCTGCTTTCTATTATCTAGTTAATATGGCTTCAAAATCAAATATGAGGAAGAGCCTAAAATGACAAGCAGAAGCCCCTGCCCGGCCTCCCAGTACATTTCACTATGTCTATGTCTCTATGTATGATTTCTATATGCATGTCTCTATGTCTATGTCTACATGCATGTCTCTGTGTCTGTGTTGCCTCCACACATTGACATAACACATTTTCTCACTCTTTCTTGATTAACGCGTGTAGACTTATCCATCAATTATCCACTTGGAAATAGAAGGAAGTGGATCACTTGCATTACTCTCACCTCCCCTGCCCCTCCTGAATTTGATAGTTTCCTATTTAATTCTTTTATTGGTCACCTTTATAATGGTGACAAATACATCAAACTACTTGTTTCCTCAACTCCAGACTCTCATTTTGTACAATGAGGAAATTAGCTTTGTAATTCTCCATTCTGTCCTCACAAATTCAATCTTCCCAATTCAGTCAGCCTTGCCATTTACATGCGCAAAATGGTTAATGCTTACATATCATTCTTTAATCATTATTAAAGTTTACATATTGTCCTTTAATCCTCATTAAGTTTTTATTACTTGAGTTCTATGTTGGTTCTAAAAATGGAGAAACCAGAAGGTGTACATTGTTCTGATTACATGAGACTGTTCATTGCTGAACCTAATAGTAGGACTGAACTCAAAGAGAAAGAAAGGTAACCATGGGCCACTTACCTGGCCCACACAAAGGAAAATATGACAGGCATCAAGGCTTTTATGGTTCATCAACTATTCAGAATTATGTGATGTTTTAGTGTCCTTCATATTTGGACAATGGCTTCTTTGAACAGATGTTTGCTTTTTTCTGCATTTCTATACTCTTTTTTTTTCTTAACATTTGCCTTCACATCATTGCCTTATCTACTCTTTTTTTTTTTTTTTTTTTTTTGAGTTGGAGTATCAATCTGTCTCCCAGGCTGGAGTGCTGTGGTATGCTCATGGCCACGGCCACCCCAGCGTCGACGGCCTGCTGGGACCCAGCGATCCTTCCACCTCAGCCTTCCAAGTAGCCAGAACTACAGGCATGCACTACAACGCCCAGCAAATTTTTTATTTATTGTAGAAACGAGGTCTCACCAAGTTGCCTGGGCTGGTCTCGAACCTGCGGGCTCAGGCAACCCACTCACCTCAGCCTCCCAAAGTGCTGGGATTACAGGCTAAGCCACTGAGCCTGACCTATTCTCTTAATCATTGCTTTCCCATTTTTTTCTTTCCAAGAATAAAAAGAATGCCCTGGGCATTCTCAATGCAGGCTGCATAGCTTTCTACTTCTGACAACCCTTCACTGCACTCTAAGACCAGTCTGGTGCTTCCTAGACCCCATGTCTTCCTTCCTCTCAGATTCCTTTTTCATTTTGCTAAAGTATCTCTTCAAGTAACTGTTACATAAAAGAATATAGGAAGATTACTGCCTTAGTCTGTTTGTGTGCTGTTATAACAGAGTACCAAAGACTGGGTAATTGATAAAGAACAGAGATTTATTTCTTATCATCCTAGAAGTGGGGAAGGCCAAGATCCCAAGGGGCTGGCATCTGGCCAGGGTCTTCTTGTTGAGTCATTCCATGGCAGAAGGTGAAAAAGCAAGAGAGTTTGAGAGAACAAGAGGGGGCTGAACTCTTCAAATAAATCCACTCCCAAGATAACAAACCCACTCCTTTGATAAAGACATTAATCCATTCATGAAGGTAGAACTCTCATAACCTAATTAATTTTTAAAGTTTTCACCTGTCAACACTGTTGCACTAGTGATTCAGTCTCCAGCATATGAATCTTGGAGGACACATTCAAACCATAGCAATTGCCATTCATGTAAAAATGTCATTGTACATGTCTGGAAGAGTCTGCTACACACAAGGCTCATGATTGTCCTATGATTCTCATTAAATTATAGATGAACCATTGTTTTCTCTGACACATTTGAAAATCTGCTCTTTATTTTTTGGTG
This sequence comes from Tarsius wallacei, assembly GCA_963574415.1. Lineage (NCBI taxonomy): Eukaryota > Metazoa > Chordata > Mammalia > Primates > Tarsiidae > Tarsius > Tarsius wallacei. The sequence goes on along the minus strand of CAUYQG010072333.1, from coordinate 25,386 downwards.
CTTTGAAATTTCACAAGTATATGACTTCTAGCTCAAACAAACAAAAATAGAAGTGTATAGAGAATACAAGCACAAGCAGTCATATCTCCACTCATGTATTCCTTCAGTTCTTCTCAGCTCCTTTTATGCTGAAGGCCTGAATCCACTCCGTGAAATTTTCTTCTATCACTTCTTTGAGTATTTCTTCCTTTATTTTGTCTCTCTCTTCATCTGGAATTCCTACTAGTCAAGTAAATATCGGTGCCCTCCTTCTAAATTGACCCTCCATTTTTTCATTTTGCTGTATGTGTTTAGAAATCTCAACTTTTTCTTCAGCTTTTATACTAATTTTTCACACTGTAATACCTAAGAAAGCTTTCCTATTTCCTGATGATTCCATTTTTATATCAGCCTATTTTCATCTCATAGATACAATACCTGAAGATACAAATTGGATTTTTTAAAGTTCTCTTCTGTTTACTGAGTGATCTCTATTTTCTTCCTGGTCAGCTAGCTGTCCCCTTTATTTATTTATTTTTCTGGTTGTGTTGTTTTCTTAAATGTTGCAGATCCTTGTTTGTCTATTCACATTTTAGAATGAGGGATGAGATTCCTTCATTAGTATGTAAGCTTATTTTGCCAACAGGTTTTCTCTTCTCCTGGAGGACTGGCTGTAAATTCCCTACTGAGGTATGGGGCGTGCCCACTGAACCACTTTGCCTTGCCTTGTGCAGGCTGGAGCAGGTCAATGAGGCTCTGGGCCTCCCTGCGCAGGCCCTTCCCATTCCTTAGCAGACCTCCTTCCAATTTCTCCTTGGAATGAAGCCCAGGAATGCAGCTGCTTGCTCCATACCCACCCCTCACAGTGGTGGCCTGGAGGACAGGAGGGAATGAGTGGCCTCCATGCTCCTTCCATCAGTCACCATGCCATCTGCCCACCACCCACTCTCTTGTTTGCATCTTGGAAAATCTGGTTTCACCTTCACAGCAATCTCCACATTATACACGTTGGACTTCAGCTTCCTCTCTCTGTTTTTGACTGGCTCGTCAGTACTTCCAGAAACTTGTTAATAACTCTAGCCTGCCTCTGCTATTCCTGAAATAGATTTTTCTTTTTTACAGTCCTCTTCTGTCATTTAAATAGCATTTGGGAAGGGATGGAAGGCAGGAAATATGTGTTCAGACTGCAACCCAGAACCAAATGTCCTTCTCTGTCTCCCTACGATGGAATATATGGTCTCCAAAGTTTTCCTTTAATAGTTGAAGCACTCAAGAAACTATGTGCCTGTTAATTTATAGACTTTCCAGAATTATTGATATAATAGAGAGCTTGCAGTAGGGAGGACTTAAGAATTCTAACAAAACAAATCAATCTTAGGTGTGACTTGCTATATTTTACTAGTCAAAATTCTTCTTTTTGTATTTTCTATTATGAAATGTAAAAATAAAAGCTGCCTAAGAGTATAATGGTGATTCCCAGGGGCTAGGGTGTGAGGAATTGGGGGATGTGGATTAAAAGGGCACAAAGTTTCAGTTAGACCAGAGGAATAAGTTCTGAAGATCCCTTGTACAGTATGGTGATTATAATTAACAATAACATATAGTATACTTGAAAATTACTAAAAGAAGTCCAGGCACAGTAGCTCATGCCTATAGTCCCAGAACTTTGGGAGGCTGAGGTGGGAGGATTTCTTGAGCCCAGGAGTTCAAGACCAACCTGGACAACATAGCAAGACCTCATCTCTACAAAAAATTTTTAAAATTAGCTAGGCATGATGGCACATGCCTGTAGTCCCAGCTACTTGCAAGGCTGAGGCAGAAGGATCTCCTGAGCCCAGGAGGTCAAGGCTGTGGTGAGCCATGATGTACTATACTCCAGTACAGTACACTGTACTCCAGCCTGAGGGACAGAGTGAGACCCTGACATGAAAATTTTTAAAAATTGTTTCTAATTACTAAAAGAGTATATTTTAAATGTTCTCGCCACAAAAATGATAAGTATGTGAGCTGATAGAAAGGTTAATTAGCTTGATTTAATCATTCCATAATATATACCTATATTAAAACATCACATATACACAATAAATATGTACAACTTGTCAATTGTTAATTAAAAATTAACTAGTTAAAATAAAAAGGTCCCCCCCCAAAAAAACCCCTTGTTAAAACATGCTTTTAAACATAGTATCAAAAAGAGAGTGAGAGGTGTTTGACGTATATAAGTAATAATAAGGCAATTTTTAAATTTATATTGAATGGTAAGAAATTGAACTAACAATTTTTATGGGAAAAAGGACTAAACTCAGTTAAGCATCCAGGCGGGAAGCCTAGGGACACCAAGCCTGCTGACTACTTTAAAGACAAAATCTACAAACCATAGTCATCCTCATTGAGATTTTAGAAACAAAAATGTGTCTGCTGACTTTTCAGAACAAGAACTATTTATTTTGCTTCCATCTGTGGATGTAGGGCCTGCAGATGTCCATAAAAATGTGAACTAGAATCATAAAATCTAATGTAGATACTGTTAATAACGCCTGACGTTTGGAGCATACATTGTAATTTGCCCCATGCCGTTTACTTACATAAACATTACTGAATCAGCTTTCCTAGCTCTGAAGTGGCCATCTTATAGTTTAGAAAACAAATTGATACCCCCAAGAGGCTAAGTTATTCTTTCCAAGTTCACTGAGCACACTTTCAAACAGTACAAAGGACAAAGAAGTCTCAAGAAACATTTAGAAATATTTTGAACTAAACAAAAATGTAAATACAACTTACTGAAATTTGTGGGATGCAACAAAAGCAATGCTTAGAGAGAAATTTCTAGCACTGAATGCATACATTAGGAAAGAAGAAAGATCTAAACTGAACTATCTAAGCTTCTACCTTAGGAAACTAGAAGAGAAAGAGCAAATTAAATCCAAAGTAAGCAGAAGAAAATAAATAACAAAAATCAGAGCAGAGGCCAGGCACTATGGCTAACATCTAGAATCCCAGCATTTCGGGAGGCTGAGGTGAGAGAACTGCTTGAGCCCAGGAGTTCAAAACAAGCCTAGCCAACATAATGAGATCTCATCTCTACAAAAAATTAAAAAATTAGCCAGGCATGGTGGCCCATGTCTGTAGTCCCATCTACTTGGGAGGCTGAGGCACAAGGATCACCTGAATCCAGGAGTCTGAGGCTGCAATGACCCCAGCATTCCACTACACTCCAGCCTGGGTAAAAGAGTGAGACCTCGACTCAAAAAAAAAAAAAAAAAATTAGAGCAGAAATAGAAATAAGTGACATTGAAAATAAGAAATCAGCAGAGAAAATCAGTAGAACTAAAATCTAAAATCTAGCACTTTGGAAAGATCAACAGATTGATAAGCCTCTAGCCACGCTAACAACAAAAAAAAGAGAGATAAAACACAAATTACTAATATCGGAAATGAAAGAGGGGACATAATTATAGAGTCTATGGATATTAAAAGAATAACAAAGGAATATTATGGGCAACATCCACAGAAAGTGATTCTTCAACTCATATTTGAGGTTGTGAAAGAAAATTTTCTCTCTTGGGATGTGGTCCATGACATCCCACATTCTTTTTAAAGTATAGTGTTCACAGTTTGTGTTAGGTGTGACTTCACCTGCCCAGCCCAGAGGACTATCACCTGCCAGACCCAGAAGTACGCTGGTTCCATATGTCTAGTAATACAGCAGCATATAATCTTTTCATACTAAGTTTCCATCTGTAGAGATCCCCAAGGGTTTTGTCAGGCTTAACACCTGCTAATCCATACCTCTCTCTTCCTGCAGTTCTGGGATTGGCTTTTTTGGGCTAGGTGGACCCAGGTAGAAGACTTTTTTCCTTATTACATTTCACCTTCCTAGATTCAGTCTATCATGTCACCCTGTCAAGATTTCTTAAATTCCAATTATGGCATTCATCTTGCTTTCTTTTTGGCCTAAACAAATGCCTGGAGCATCCTATCCAGTTCACCTCACCTCTATTATTTTCCAGGACTCCTGCAGAACATTTGTTTTCAAGCTTTTTCAGTTGGAAGGGCCCTTCCTACAAATGGCACGCAGGGTGGGGCCTCAACACATGAAGCAGATGAGAACCAAACCCATTTCACCAGTGCCTTCCTCCAGAGCCCCTTAGGCCCCTCTTCAGAACCATGGGCTCTGCCAGCCCAGGCTGAAAATGACTCTTCTGAGATCACCAACATTGCTGTTAGGGTCCTGGGCTGTGACCCATGAAGGCAGAGTGGGTGAACTTGTTTGAGCATCCAGGAACTCTCTTACAATGCCTAACCATGTCTCTTCTCTCTTTTCACTCTCTTCAGTAGCACAGGCAGAACCCAAAAGAGAGGAGGAAGGGTTCTGCTGCTTCTCATTCACTCAGCGGCAGCAAATGGTGGAGCTAATCCTTTCTTCCACCTTTTTGAAATAAACCAAACTTTTTTTTTATAAGCCTATGTTTTTACTCATTCATTTATTTAACAAATGTTGGTTGACTGCTTCTTGTGTGCCAGGTCTCTGTGCTAGGTGGTGCTCCACAGGGATAAATAAAACAGACCTGGTGTGGCCCTTACCAGACTCTGGTGGTGGTGGGGTAGACATGTGAGTGAGGAGGGGACAGGGAGATGGAGGCAGATGAGAAGAAGCTAATAGAAAAGTAAATATTGGATTACAGATTATAGCTAATGCTAAGAAGGAAAGTGCACATTGCCATGAAAGAGAATGTGGGGGTTGAGGGGGGCCTAATTTGTACTGAGACACAAGGGAAGACCTCTCTGAACAAATAGACCAAACACTGAGACCTGGCAGGTGAATAGACTGTGGCTGGTGAAAAACAAGGGAAAAGCACGTTTTACTCAGGGGAAAGATGGTGTAAGAAGGGCCTGAAGCAAGAAAAAAAATGAATATTTTCAAGTAATTGGAAAAAAGAAAAAGACCAGTATGGCTGGAAAGCGGAGCGGGATGATGTGATTTGGGAGGAGGTTGCAGGGTGCCCAGGAGCTGTGTACTATACAGCTCTGCAGACCCAATCCAGGGCTAAAAACTGAATCCTCAAAGCTTGGGGATTCACTTAAGAACTTTTCTTTTTTTCAGCAAGAATAAACATTTATTATCTCACATAGCTCCTGTGTGTCGGATATGGGAGTAACTTAGCTGTGTAATTCTGGCTCAGAGGCATTCATGAGATCATTGTCATAAGATTGTAGTCAGGCTATAGGCTGAGGCTGCAGTCATTTGAAGGTTTGACTGGGCCACAGGATCCACTTCCAGGTCTGCACACTCAATAGTTGGCAAGTTTGTGTTGGCTGTTGGCTCGAGGCCTCAGTTCCCCACATGTAGATTCTCCACGGGGCTGCTCTATGTCTTCACAGCATGGTGGCAGGAAATGTTTGCTTTTCTTTCTGGTCTTTCTTTTTTGTTTCCTTCAACTGTTGAGTCACTTGTATGTTTGCTTGCTTTCTTTTCCAATTTTTTTTTTTAATTTTGGTAAAATTCACATAACATAAAATTTACTATCTTTGTGATTTTTAAGTGTACAGTTCAGTGTTATTAAGTGCATTTTTGTTGTTGAGCAACCCATAACAACGTTCATTTCCAGAACTTTTTTATCTTGCAAAACTGAAACCCTGTACCCATTAAATAACTCCCCCTTTCCCTTTTCCCTAATCCCTGGCACTTGCCATTATACTTCTTGTTGTTATGAACCTGACTACTCCAGGTACTTCATATAAGTAGAATCACGTAGTCTTTGTCCATTTGGTTTATTTCACTTAGCACAATATCCTCAAGGTTCATTTGTTTATAGCGTATGTCAGAATTTCCTTCCTTGTAATACTGAATAATATTCCCTTATATGTATATACCACATTTTGCTTATTCAGTCATCCTTTGATGGACACTTAGGCTGCTTCCATGTCTTAAAATAATGCTGCTCTGATATGGATGTACAAATACCTCCTCAAGACCTCCTTTCAATTCTTTTGGGCATATCCCCACAAATGGAATTGTTGGATCATATGGTAATTTTTTGTTCATTCATTTTTTGTTTTTGTTGTCCAGGCTGGAATGCAGTGGCACAATCACAGCTCACCGCAGCCTCAACCTCCTGGGCTCAGGTGATCCTTCTGCCTCAGGCCCCTGAGTAGCTGGGACTACAGGTGTGTGCCACTACACCTGGCTAATTTTTATGATATTTTGTAGAGACAAGGTCTCGCTATATTGCCCAGACTGGTCTCAAACTCCTGGGCTTAAGCAATCCTTCTGCCTTGGCATCCCAAAGTGCTGGGATTACAAGTGTGAGTCACCATACCCAGCCTCTATTTTTAATTTTTTGAGGAGCCACCACACTCTTCCCACAGCAGTTGAGTCATTTTACATTCCTACACATAGTACACAAGGGTTCCAATTTCTCCACATTTTTACCAACACTTGTTATTTTCTGTTGTTTTCATAATAGCCAACCTAATGGGTGTGAGGTAGTATCTGGTATTGATTTGTATTTCCCTAATGATTAATGATGTTGAGTATCTTTTCAAGTGTTTATCAACCATTTGTATGAGTTCAGACAATTAAGTTCACAAACTCATCCTAGAAAAAGTGCTACATGCCTCATTGCTGAATATCACTGTGGTCACCTTTGAAGTACTCCCCTTGGAAAGCTATGCATCAATGCCAACACCTAGTCCACCATCAAAGCAATTTTGGAACTCTTTTTCTGGAATGGCCATCAGAGCCGTCATCTTATTACACTTGATGTCCTGAATGTCATCAAAATGTCTTCCTTTCAATATTTCCCTTATCTTCTAGTAAAGAAAAAAGTCACTGGGGCCCAGATCAAATGAGTAGGGAGGGTGTTCCAATACAATTATTTATTTACTAGCTAAAAACTCCCTCATAGAAAGTGCTGTGTGAGCTGGTGCATTGTCGTGATGCAAGAGCTCCTTCAGGACCATTTTTGCACACACCTTTCTCACACCTTTTTCAGTTAAGATTTTTCTGACTGTTTATCTATCAATGTTTATTTGGTCTGCTATGCTTCTCACAGTCAGGTGATGATTTTGATGTGCAATTAGATACATTTTTGCAATATTTTTGTCAGTTCTGCTCATTGCTGGTTGTCCTGACCTCTCTTCATCAGTGACACTTTCTCTCCCCTCAGGAAAACGTTTAATCCATTTGTACACTGCCATGTTCTTCATGGCATTATGCCCATAAACTTGGATTAACATGTGTCTGATTTCACTTCCACTCTTGCCAAGTTTAACAAGAAATTCAATGTTTGTCCATTGCTCTAATCAAACTTCGACATTCTCACGACGACAGCTCTGATGGCCATTTCAGAAAAAGAATTGGATACAACTGAGCAACTTTTAGTGTTAAACATGACAGCACTCAGGGATGGATGAATCATAGAGGAGGGCAGTGTGGGGAGCAAGATGCCAGCAATGCCCCCTAGTTCTCTGGCTTACACAACTGGTAAGTTGTGGCACCACTTCCCTGAGATAAATGACCCTAGAAGAGGATGGGCTGGAGAGGAGGTCCTGAGTGGTAATGGACATAATGAGCTGAAGGAGTCTGAGACACACAAGTAGAGAGGCAGAGTAGGCAGCAGGAACTCTGGAAGGAGAGTCGAACTGCAGCTAGGAAGGAGGGATCGTCTGCAAATCAGTGGTGTCCGGTGGAAGGGGTGTCAAGAGGTACCGAGTGACAGAGGGGTGGAAGGGAAGGGGGCTAAGAACAGAGCCCAGAGGAGCCTTGACATTTAAAGCTGCACCGGAGACTGGGTGCAGTGGCTCACACCTATAATCCCAGCACTTTGGAAAGCCTAGGTGGGAGAATGCCTAAAGCCCAGGAGTTCGAGAACGGCCTGGGCAACATTGTGAGACCCTGCCTCTACAAAAAGTCAAAAAATTAGCCAGCCATGGTGGCACGTGCCTATGGTCTCAGCTACTCGTGAGGCTGAGGTGAGAGGATCACCTGAGCCCAGGAGGTCGAGGCTGTGGTGAGCCCGTGATTGTACCACTACACTCCAGCCTGGGTGACAGAGTGACTCTCTCTAAAATAAACAAGAACAAATAAATAAGCCACACTGGGTAGCAGTACCCCAACAAGGAGGAGGAAAGCCAAGGGCCTTTGGCATCTTAGAAGCCGAGGGAAGAGGCTCTACAAGGAAGCAGGCAGTGGAGTCAGATGTGCTGAGAACCAAGCATGAGGAAGACTGAGAAATGCCCATATAGGGGAGGTCACAGTCATCAGTGACAACAGGCAGGGCCCTGGACAGACAGAGAGGAGGCAGCAGAGCCTATGGAGGAGAGAGTAGGAAGGGAGGGAACGGAAGCTTTGCAGGCAGACAGCATGCCAGAAAAGTTTGGCAGGAGGGGCAGGCGGGTCTGGCAAGAGAAGACACCAGCTGGAGGGACAAGTTGGTGAAACACTGGTTCTGTGTCTGCACCAGGACACACTCCCACGCTCTCCACTGGACCAGGCAACAAGGTCCAGGGACAGGCCCACTTCTGCCCTCCCTCCTGTTCTCTGGAGTACAGCGTACTCTCCCCTGGTGAATCCAGTCTGTCACCACACTGCAGGCATCGCAGGGATACCCAGAGAGCTTCTTTACCCATCAATAAGGTTCAGCTTGCATTTATTCTCAGGCAGGCATCTGCGGTTGTGTCCATTGTCTCTGATTCCTCCACAATCATTTTCTCCCATCATAAGATAACTATGAGCAAATGTCCTCTCAATGCCCTTTTCTTTGTGCAGAAGCACATGTCAGTCAAAATGTCAGCCAACATAAGTACACAAAGTTGCTGCATCAAGCCGAGTATGTCCTTGTGCTCCTTAGTGACGTGGTGCATGGTATCAGGGTCTTCCCCACCACACAGCCAGGCCTGCGATGACTGTGTGCGTGTGCATATGTGTGCACATGTAGGGGTGGAGCCTGTGTGCATGTGTACATGTGTGTGGGCATGCGTGTGCACTGTGTGGGTTGCACATGCACATTGTGTGGATGTGTGCACATGTGTGCATATGTAATGTGCATGTGTGCATGTACGGGGTGAGAGGGTGAGTGTGCTTGTCTTGGGACAAAGGGCAGCCTCATCACCTTTCCCCAACTCCGCTTGCTGTGGACTGCAGCCCCTGGGAAGTCTGGCCCCACCGACAGACAGCAAAGCCACAGAGAAGGAGAAGAAGCCACCCACAGCCACCGCCAAGGCAGGGAGAGGAAAAGGAAAAGGCAAGAAGAAAGGGAAAGTGAAAGAGGAAGTGGAGGAGGAAACCGACCCCCGGAAGATCGAGCTGCTGAACTGGGTATGTGGAAAGCCCTGAGGCTGGCATTGCCCTCCTTCTCCAGGGAAGGGGCAGTTCTTTTTCACTCTGCTTCTGCCCCATCCTGGGTCTCTGATCCCAGGAGGGAGGGGATGAAGGGTTGATGGGACAGTGTCCCAACAGCACATTCACTGCCACATGCCTGTTGTTGTCAAAAATACCAAACATTCCTGCCTTTGGAGGAATCATGCCACCCAGAAAGAATGTTCCGTTCATCTAGGTCAACAGCAGCTCTCTCTGCCCAGCAGACATGCCAATGCTTGGTGCATGAAAATCTGGGAAACAAATCAATTATCACCGAATAAATGCAATTCATGTGACAAAACCTTTCTGAAAGACGGAGCCCATAATTGGGCTGTGAGGGTAACAACAGTTGTCTGAGCTGGGAGGATAGAGTCACACATCGCATGGTTGTTTTCGGTCTTACTGCTGCCAGGACGCAGGCAAGACAGGGGACGAGGCCTCTGCAGTGACAGGTGGCTGCCATCATCACAGCCATTCAGCCACATAGCACTGGGGGGTATGCTGTGTGCCCAAACAATTCCACCACCGCCAGGCGGATACTTCTCAGTCTAGAAAACAAATAGTAGAAACTGGAAGGGCAACACCAGTATGGCTGGTGTTTTGAATCCTCTTCAATTTAATCTCAAAAGTAAGAAAATCATTCACAAAGTCTGATAGACCACGTAGAGGCCAAACTGAGAAGAAAGGAGAGGGGAGATGGGGCATGTTTACTCACGATGTAGAGCAACAAGAACCATGCTCCTAATACTCGGGGCTCTGGGGGGGTCAGAATACCCTTTCCTCAGATCTCCTGTTGGCATCCTGCCTGTGCCTCTCGGAACGGCCATCACAGGCCCGTCCCTTGGTTTGCGCAGGTGAATGCTTTGGAGCAGGCGATGCTGGATGCTTTAGTCTTGGATCGCGTCGACTTTGTGAAGCTCCTGATTGAAAACGGAGTGAACATGCAGCACTTCCTGACCATCCCAAGGCTGGAGGAGCTTTACAACACAGTAAGTGTCCTAGAAGGAGGGAGGGCAGGAGAGCCAGCCATGTACCCCTGCTGCATATTGTGCAGAAATGGGTGGGATGAGGTTTCAGGGGGGAGGTCACTATGAACAGCAGGCAGCTGTCTCTCACCAGCCCCCATCCGGCCACAGCCCAGCCAGTCACACTGCCTTCTAGGGCAGAGTTAATCCTTGTGCCACACTTGGGTGTGATGTGTGAGCACTTGTTTATACAAAGAGACAGCCCAGCTTCCTAAGTCATTAGCAGGATGGGAAAATCCTAGGGGTGAGCAGTCAGTTGTTCCTTGGTACTCTCATGTTTTTATGAGGCTTTGGTAAAAAATGTAGAATTGAGCCGGGCTCGGTGGCTCAGCCTGTAACCCCGCGCCTTTGGGAGGCTGAGGTGAGTGGATTGCCTGAGCTCACAGGTTCGAGACCCGCCTGGGCAAGCGAGACCTCATCTCTACAATAAATCAAAAAATTAGCCGGGTGTGGTAGCGCGCGCCTGTAGTTCCAGCTACTTGGAAGGCTGGGGCGGAAGGATCACTGGAGCCCAGCAGGTCGAGGCTGCGGTGGCCGGGAACGGCCACTGCACTCCAGTCTGGGCGACAGAGTGAGACACCAACTCCAAAAAAAAAATGTAGAATTGAATTTTCATAGCAAGGATCCCCGCTGTATTAGGATGAAAGTGTTTGAATGAAATCCTTTTGTTTTATATTATTACAATGTAAGCTTTGAGAATTTACATTTCCTTTCTCATTCTAAGATTTTAAATAGAGAAATGGCCCTCAGCTGTTGCTTGCTAAAACTAGGTAATTTTTTAACACTGTATTGTACATTGTATGATACTTTAAAAAATAATTTAATGAGTATTTCACATACTTTTGAATGTGCTAGATACTTATTTAATATTAGAAAATATAGTTTATTTAAAAGTAAATTACAGAGAGAGAGAGAGAAGATTCACTTCCCCAAGGTGGGAGAGGGGGTGAAACCAGGAAGCATGGCTACAGCCATAGCTCAAAGAGCACAGGTCCACACCAGAGCCTAGCAAGGCAATGGCCATGTTGGATTCTTCTTAACCATGACCAGTTCTGTTTTATAAAAGAAACAGGCTGTTGGTGGGCTATACTCTAGCCCTCACAATTCTGCACTCTACACAGTAGGTAGGATTTTCCTCCAAGAATTGAAGAGAAAAACCTATTTAGTATGGCCGAATGCTTCTCTTTCAGAGACTGGGTCCTCCAAACACACTTCACCTGCTGGTGCGGGATGTAAAAAAGGTCAGTTCATTTGCCATTTTTTGTTTGTTTTATTTTAAAGATGTGGGGTACAATTCAGGGAGTCGGGCATACAAGTGGTAATTGTAGAGGTAAAGTTTGGGCCTCCCTTTGGTCCTCACTCTGCCTAGTTTGAGATCAGGTTCCCTTATTGATGTTGTGAGTCCCCCTACCCTTCCCCACAGTTTCCCACTACTGCCAATCCCTTTCTTATAGTGATGCCAATAAGTGTCCAGGGTCCGCTTATACGTGAGAACATGTAGTATTCAGTTCTTTGTTTCTGTGATACATCACTGAGTATTATAGACTCTAAGTCCATTCAAGTTGCTATGAAGTCCATAATTTTGTCCTTCTCTATGGCTGCATAATATTCCATCGGGTATATGTACCATATTTTTTTTATCCAGTTCACTTTTGATGGATAGCACTGTTGGTTCCATGTTTTTGCTATTGTGAATAGTGCTGCAATATACATGCGTGTGCAGGTATCTTTTTCTTAGAATGATTTGAGTTCCTCTGGGTATATTCCCAGAAGGGAGACTGCTGGGTCATATGGAAGGTCGATTTTTAGATCTTTTAGGAATCGCCACACTGTTTTCAACAGAGGTTGTACTGGTTTACACTCCCACCAACAGTATAGAAGTGTTCCCTTTTCTCTGAATCCTCTCTAGCTTTTGTTGTCTTTTGACTTATTGATGATGGCCATCTTGACGGGGGTTAAGTGGCATCTCAGTGTCATTTTAATGTTCATTTCTTTGATGATTAGTGAGGCTGAGCATTTTTTCATGTATCTGTTGGCTGCTCATATGTCTTCTTTTGAGAAGTGTCTATTATATCTTTTGCCCGTTTTTTAATAGGGCTGTTTGTTTTTTCTTTTTGGCACATTTGAGTACTTTGTAGATCCTGGATGTTAGGCCTTTGTCAGATATACGGCTGGCAAATATTTTTTCCCATTCTGTGGGCTGTCTCCCTACTCTCTTGATGGTTCTTTTGCTTTGCAGAAGCTTGTCAGTTTGATGAGGTCCCACTTGTCTATCTTATCTCTTATGGCATGGGCATTTGGAGTTTTGATCAGAAATGGGTTGCCTATTCCAATTTCCATAAGGGTGTCTCTTGTGTTTTCTAAGGTTCTTATAGATTGAGGTTTCACTTTTAGGTCTCTGCCATCTACTGTTTTACATCCTTACCTACTGGCATCTTCAAATATTTCTTAAGAGCAATTTTTTATTTTCCAAAACGTGTTACCTTCTCATTTGAGACATAGGAGATAATGAATCCCCCCTTCACTTAAAGAGTTTACTTAAACTAAAAGGAAAAGGATAATCTTTTTGAAATTGGATGTTATCCCCATACATGGTAGGGACACACTCAATGACTGATTAATTACCAGTTGGCACCATTGTCAAGGCCAAGGACAGCTACTGGTAAGGGATCTGCCTTTTGCTGACCCAGGCACCACAGATGTCCATGCAGCCTCATGTTCTATATCTACTTTGAGATCTCTCACTCACTCCCTGTGCCTCTTTCTAGAAGCACCAGTAGAAGATCCCTTGGCTTACTCTGTGTGTCCTGTTGATTGCAGCAATTGTTTCCAGCCCTTTCTGTCCCCTCCCTATTAAGGGATAGATGGTTTTCCCACTTTCCACTGACTACCTGTAGTCTGTGCTCTTATGAGGTCTCGCTTTCTCGGTGTTCTGCCCTGGCCTCTTTTGTGTCATGTCGCCACAGTTTGGAGGATCCGAGTGAGTTTACCTAAGAGTGACTCATTTTGCTGGAACACAGACCCTGGTGTGCAGAGTGCGTAAAGAGAAAATAACTCAGATGAGAGAATAGAGTTTTCAGTCAGAATCCTAGATAGCCCCATCATATTTCATACCTATATTTAATTCTAACAATATGAGAATGTGGCTTCTACAAACACTGATGGATCAGAACGTTATCGGTAGATCTGGGAACTGAGAGGGACCTCCCAAACTCTCTGGCCCAGTGCCCTTGTTTTTCACATAAGAAATCTGATTTCCCCCACGGGACCCAGTTGGAGGGTGGATTAGGAGATATGAATACTCAAAAGCTACTGCTACCCCAGTTCAGGCCCAACCATTTTTCACCTGACTGACTGCAATAACCCTTTGCTGTCTTCTACCCCACCCCTTCTTCTACCACCCCCTGCTTCAAAATCCTCCAAAGTCTCCTTCTGGGCCACAACATGGAGTTCATGATGCTAAGAAAGATGTACCTCACTGGGCCTGGCTCATGTCTGTGTCCTCTTCTCTTTCCCATCATGTCTCCACCACTCCATATACTCACTTTGCCTGACACTCTGGTGCCTAAGAAGTCTGTTCTGTCCTGACTATGTCTTGCTCATGTCTGGAGTCCTATTCCTTCTCAACACCCCCACCCCCTATCCCTACTCCACCTACTACCTCAGGGATCGCCATCTCTGGGAAGCCCTTTCTCACTCTCCCCCTGGCTCACCCAGGCAAGTTAGGCTGCTTCTCTTGCATGTCCCACTATCAGGCTGCTGACAGTTTTGACTCTCTCCCCCAACAGTGAGCTCCTTTGAGCAGGGATGTATCTCCTTATCTCTGCATTAAGGAATCCCTGACTCAGTCAAAGATTACAGTAAGGGGTGAAAAACACATACTGTGTGAGTGAAGGACACCCATTCCAAAGGGAAGGTATTTGGAATGAGTAATTCCCATGCAATGGCTCCCAGGATAGCACCCTCATTTCAGCTATATGAAACAAACCAAGCATGAGTGGCACACAGCAAGAAATCCTGGTGAATGGCTGGTCAACTCTGCCTCTGGACAAGAGGACATGAATGGCTGCTTTGGGGAAACCTCCCTTCCCGCCATTCCTCCCCTCTCCCGTGCTGACTCAGTCTCCATGTACCCTCTCTAATGTTGATGCAGAACTCTACACCTTCACCAGCCTCACTCACACCAGATAGTTTGTGATGTTTACTAATGATCTGGGCAGGGGTGGGTGGGCAGAAAGTCACAGGGCACCATGTGGTTTGTATTAGAAAAGCCCAAGCCCTTGGGATATTCTGTCCTCCTGCTGCCTCCCATGAAGTTCTCCCTCTGCATGAAATCTGGCCTCCAGACCCCTGACACTGGCTTCTCCCCTGCTAGCAGCTATCAGAGCACCTTCTCATCAAAACTGATTTGCTTTTACATGGGAAGCCTCACATACCTTTCTCCTTACATTCACAACGTGTAGACTACAGACCAATCTGACTGAGCCACACACATGCCCAGTCATTGATCCAATAGCTATGTGGGTTTCTAACCCTTTCTTCTCATTGGAAACTCACTTTCTGGAACATGGCTTGAGCCATCATCCCCTCCAATCAGATGGTAACACACTGAATATTGTTTAATTTCCTGTTTGTTACATGAACGCCCAAGTTGGGACTGCGATGACCATTTAAGCCTGAGGCGTGTGATGAGGTCCACACCATGAATGCATTCTTATAGGGCCTGAGACAAAACTTTTTTCTTACAGAGCAACCTTCCGCCTGATTACCACATCAGCCTCATAGACATAGGGCTTGTGCTGGAGTACCTCATGGGAGGAGCCTACCGCTGCAACTATACTCGGAAAAGTTTTCGGACCCTTTACAACAATTTGTTTGGACCGAAGAGGGTAAAACTCAGTGGATGTGTAGTGTCCTGTGGTTCCTGGAGGGATATGTGGTTCCTTGCTGTGCTTTTCATATCTCAGCCTGTTCACAGTCCAACTCTTCACCTCATCCCCAAGGATACCTACCCTGCCTCCTGCAACACTCTTATGTGTGGGGCCTCAGCTTCACACAGAGGCATTCTCCAATACCCTTGGGCAGGTCTGGCAGCCCAACCCAATCATCGCATTCACCTTCCTCCTTTGCCCATGACTTCCCCCTGAGCTCCATGGCCACTGTGGCTGCCCTCTCCAACTCATCTTACCATCCCACCACTGTAGCTACCATAATCTTCCAAAGCCAGGGACATGACATCACTCCCTGCTCAAAATTTCCCAGGGCTCCTCACTGCCTGAAGAATTGTGGCCAAACTCATTATCACAGCATCCAAGGTTCTCTGTTGGCTGTCCCCACACAGCCATAGTAGACCATCTACTTCTGTCAAAATCAAGTTGCATTACTGTGCCTGCCATGTCTTCTCCCTCTGTCCCCCTCCCCCCCAAAAGCCCACTTTTATCAAAAGCCCAACTCAAATGTCTGATCTTTCATGATGCCCTTCCCTCACCCCCACTTAGAGCCCTATAGCTCTGTGTCTGGATTTTTGCCTAGGGCATTTCTCTGGTTCTACCTGGAATAAGGGTTATGTGTCTGCAGATCTTTCTCCTCTAACTTCTGCTGACAGAGAAGAATTTCCATAAAGCATTTATTTTCCTTGGATATTGTCATTAATTGTTAATGATATGAACTGCTTTTTAATCCATTAGTATGTCTACCACTTACAATATTATTAGTGTACTACTAACACTACTACTACTAACATTAGATATCTGAGTAAATTTATTTATTTTTCTTCCCTTTCCCTATGCAGCCTAAAGCTCTTAAACTTCTGGGAATGGAAGTAAGTAGAATTTGTTTTCAGTAGTTTATGATATCTTGGTCAAATATACGGAGCCCTTTTCATTCTGTATTTGTAAATACACAATACTACTCAACAAAATTTACTTAGATGTCTTAGTCAAATTACATAAAATGGTCATATACAGGTTTTTTTAAAGGATAAAACCTATGCTATTCATTTTTTAGAGCTGGCAAAACCACAGTTTCAAAAGCAAATAATGATTAAACAAAAACACCCTAGAAAATAATGCCACTTATATATTACAAATCATAAATAATACCAAAAATAGAATATTTTTAAAATCTTAAACAAGTAACCAAAGTCTTCCAAGGATGCAAATATAATCCAATGCTAGTAAATCTTATATATTGCATCATGTCAACAAGTCAAAGGAGGAAAAAGTATGACATGATCATTTCTCAGATGCTAATGAAGAATCTGTAAAAAATGTAAAACATACCTTTAATTTTTAAAAATTAGATCACTAGAAAAAGAATGGTAAAATAAAATAAATAGTAAAATAAAATACTTTCTTGATATAATTAAAATACACGTATATCTTAGAGCAAGGGAAATGTATAACTAAGCAGTGAAGCCCTGAAGTCATTTCTATGAAAATTATTGTTGGCACTGTCTTTAACCCCACTAGTTTTCAAAAGTGTTCTGAAAATTCTACCACTTGAAAAAAATAACTGCTAAAGAAAGAATACCCCAAAAGGGGAGAAAATTGTTGGCCAAAATAAATTTGTATCTAGAAAACCCAAGAAAATCAACTAAAGTTCCCTCACAAGCGGACAAAAATACCAGAAACAACCTTTACAAAAGACCTTGAGAACAAAGTACTAGGCATGAAAATATTTAAACAAATGGAAGAAATGCCATAACACAGAATACTAATACTGACTACTGGGACGTTCCTTCTCAAATAAATTCATGAGCTCAATAGCATTCCAATTCTGCATGGGTTCAGGATAGAAGGTTTTAATTCTGTGTTCAGAGTTAAGACTCACCTTTAACATTGTCTCATGTTATCGGTTGTGTGTTCTGGGAAGGGTTATGAGCATTCCATGACATTCTGTTCTCTCAAACTCTTTCCATCAGGGAGGGTTTATCTGTTTGATGAAGGTTTAGTGGATTCACCTATAAAATAGCCTGATCCTGTCCTGTTTCTTAGGAGTATATCTTTCACTGCTTCCAATAGCTATTATAAATGAGTTGCTCAGGCTTCCTATGTTCTAGAGTCAACTTTGGTAATTTTTATTGTCCTAAAAATAATTTATTTTATTTAGACTTTCAAAGTTCATTGGAAAAAGATTTGGCATAGCATTTCAGTTTTCAGTGGCCTCAATATCTTAAGTTATGTACCATTTCTTGTGCTGACTTTTAAAAACTATACCTCTTCTCTTTTTTTTTTTTTTTGTTCTAATACTTGCCTACAGATTTATTGGTATTTTTGCTTTATCAACCAACTTTCTTCTGTTTCTATTTTATTAATGCCTGCTTTTATTTTTTATTCATTCCTTCCATAGACTTCCCCTAGAATTACTGTACTGCTTGTATTGACTCAATTTGAAAGTAAAGTTCACTCATTTTCAATCTTCCCTGTGTTCCAATAAATGCATTAAAGGTATACATTTTTCTGAACGTTGTTTCATGGTATCCCACAGGTTTGGGTAAGTAAAACCTTCATTACCATTCATTTCTAAATGACTTATCATTTCCTCTTTAATCCAAGAGTTATTTAGAAGTATATTTTAAATTTTCCAGATACAGACTTTTGTTGTTATACTACTGTTGCTGATTTCTAATTTCACTCCTTGGATGTAGACTCCCTGCTTTTTTTATATTTGGAACATGTTGAGACAGAACATCTCAAAGGAATTGAAATATAATGCCTGGTTGATTTTTGTTTTTTAGGAACAGCATATATTCTCTATTTATTGGTTACAACTCATATTTATTCATGAGGTCAGACTTAGTAATTCTGCTACTCAGTTTGCTCCTATATTTACCAATTTTTTCAAACTCATTGCTCAGTGAGGTGTGTGTAGATCCTCTTACTATGATTGTGTATGTGTCCATTTTCTCCTTATACCACTATAGTTCGTATCCTTTGCTATTTTATTAGTTTGTTTCTCTTTTTCTCATTGATTTGCATCAGGCCTTTGCATTTTAGGAAAATTAACTCTTAGTTTCTCATATTCTCTCTGTGGCAATTATGTTAAGATAATTTGCATACAATTAATATTTTAATAATACATGTTATTGAAAGGTAGGCTTAAAAGTACTTCTGTTTTATAACATTTCATTAAGCATCATTTAATTTATATATTCTTAAAAATAGTGCTATGTTCACTTTAAAATTTCTATAATGTGCCACTTTTAACCTATATAGACCAACCTTCCCTACATCACTGTGAGTGTAGATATACTGTGACAAAATTAGAACAAAAATATTTAAATCTGAGACAAGATACTATAGTTTCAATATATGTGTTATCCCAACTCATTATAATACGAAAATTGGGTCAGGCATGAACAACTCATGACAGGAATTGGAAAGCCAGGTTCCCCTCAGAGTCCCCGGGCTCCAGCCCACTCTGACTGTTTGAATGTAGGTGAGTTATTCTGACTTTCAGCCACAACTTCTTAATCTGAGGGAATGGAAGGAATTCACAAGCTCTCAGAGTCATTGTAAGAATAAGAGGAGATAATTGATGGGAGTCCTGTTTGCAAAAGAGAAAACATCTGTTTCTGTTATTCCATTGAGTTCTAAAGTATTAGCCTGGAATCATATAAGACCCACATATTTTTCTATGCCAATTCTCCCAGTCATGATCTGCCTTTCTTACTAATCCTGCTCTGTTTTCAGAACCATTTTCATAATCCCTTTAGGAAATGGGAAATGTTGGCCTTCCGCTTGCACTATATGGGGGAAAGGACAGAGCGCATTCAAAGGAGAATGTTTGCTTTTTTAAAACACTGGAAGGAAACCTAAGACATTATCTCTATCCCTTTTACATTTTTCATTGATGGTTCAGTTATGTCTGGCAAGTGAGTGCTGATATTTTGCTGCACTGGAAGATTTCTCTGAGGAAATAAACTGTGGCCCTTACCGCTCCCGCGGTGCTGTTTGTATTTTGTTTGGGGGGAGATTTTGTTTGCTTTAGTTTCTCAGCATCTCTTCAGTTAAAGGTTTCTAAATAAAACTGCTAACCCAAGAGTGTAAGTTATTCTTACAGTAGTTTGCCTTTTCAGTTCATTTGGGTTTAGATGATTTACTTATCATAATAGACATATGCATCTTTTCAAAATAATTAACATACAGAGTGGAAAACTTAAGATATATGTAAGTCTCTTTATTACCTCTGACAAATATTTTCCTTTCTCTAGTAGTTCTGAAACCCTCTGTTGCATACTTTTACGGCAAAACCATGAAAAATGTGCTTCCCTCTCCTCAGGACGATGAGCCTCCGGCCAAAGGGAAGAAAAAGAAAAAGAAGAAAAAGGAGGAAGAGATCGACATTGATGTGGACGATCCTGCCGTGAGTCGATTCCAGTATCCGTTCCATGAGCTGATGGTGTGGGCCGTGCTGATGAAACGTCAAAAAATGGCAGTGTTTCTCTGGCAACGAGGAGAAGAGAGCATGGCCAAGGCTCTGGTGGCCTGTAAGCTCTACAAGGCCATGGCCCACGAGTCCTCTGAGAGTGAACTGGTGGATGACATCTCCCAGGACTTGGACAATAATTCAAAGTTAGTGTCTGGGGGCATTTAAGGGCCAGAAAAGACTCCTGTCCTGAGTACTTGTCCCTTTGCAGGGAATGTGGCCAATATACTACTCACTTAAGAACAATGATGGTTAAAGCTTGTTTATAAATTGCTTTGTTCATTGCATCAGTATTTTTTTTTTTGGTCTCTCTGAGGTGTTTCTGTAATTGTTTTTGTTCACTGCCTTCTCATACAAACTATGGAAACACAATCATAATGCAAAGACAAAGAAATGTCCATAAGGAAAAGCACATTAATAGGGAGTACAACATTAGTGCTCCAGTACCCTGGACTGTGACCTTCACAAGTGTTTCTCAGTTTTTGTCCTGGCTTAGATGGGTCAAGATGGCTTTGAGGGGTCTGGAGTTGAGAATATCTCCCCCATGTCTCTATTAGGCTCTGATAAGATTCCAGCAGGTGAAGCTCCATTAACATTGAATCTCCTGAGAACAAACTTTGTTAAAAAGAACAGAATGCTCTGGTGTATTTGTTTTTTTTGAATCAGAGTCTCACTCTGTCACTCAGGCTGGAATGCAGTGGCACATTGCTCATGGCCACCATAGCCTCGACCAGCTGGGCTCAGGTGATCCTTCCACCTCAGCCTTCCAAGTAGCTGGAACTACAGGCATGTGCCACCAAGCCCAGCTAATTTTTTAAAAAGTTATATGTCTTGCCATGTTGCCCAAACTGGTCTC
This sequence comes from Tarsius wallacei, assembly GCA_963574415.1. Taxonomy (NCBI): domain Eukaryota; kingdom Metazoa; phylum Chordata; class Mammalia; order Primates; family Tarsiidae; genus Tarsius; species Tarsius wallacei. The sequence continues at coordinate 4,736 of CAUYQG010072333.1, read as the reverse complement.
AAACCCACAGGCTCAGGCAACCCTCTCTCCTCTGCCTCCCAAAGTGCTGGGATTATAGGTGTGAGTCACTACTCCCTGGTGTATTTTTAAAATGGTTTATTTTCCCTTGCCCTTGCTGAAAGCACTAAAGAATTTTTCTCCTATATTCACTGTGAGAACCTGGGGGGGGGGGGGGGGCACCTGGAGATGAAAGTCACAAAAGCCTAGGAGCTCCCCATGACTGGGTCTCCTGGAGTTTTAACTCCCAAAATTGTCCACACCAAGGCTCTAGCAATTTGTCAATTCCAGCTCACATTTTCCTGGCCCTCACTGGTTCCTTCAATATGACTTTGCTCCAGTGTGTTTCTCTTTATCTGTCTGTCTCTCCATTTGGGGGACGGCAGTTTGCCCTCTGACCTCATTTCTCTGAGGGAACTAAGAGTTGTTGATTTTGAGCTTGTTCGGCTTGTTACTTGTTAGGACAGACTGATGACTTCCAATTTCCTTCCATGCCAGAATGGACATTGGAGGTCCCTGCACAACTTCATAGGCACATGAACGTGAGGCAGATACAAGCAATTCTGCCAACGTCTAACATCTTTGTTTTCTGAAGTATGTTGCTTTTATTTTGGACTTGCTGATTTCTAAAATTACCAACTGATTTCTAAATGTTAGGAATTCAAGGCTCTCTAAAAATGAGGACACGTCCACTGACCTTGTGGGTTAACAGACATCGTCCCTTGCTTCCTAGCTTCCTCACATAGTGACGTGTCACCCTGCATCGTGCAGGACCTGGAACAGAAGGGGCAGCATTCAGGGGACAGGGAAGGCCATTCTGCCACACTTAATTCTGCCTTCTTCATCCTTCAGTTTGTAACTGGAATAAAATCTTCTACGGAACAAAGAAACAAAAACAGAGGCAGTTGATCACTGTGGGAACATATCTTAGCCACATTCCATGACAAAAATTTGAAGGAACTGGAAAGTTTATGAATTGGGGTCGTGTGGAGAAGGGAATAAATTTTATGTTCAAAATTCAGCTTGTGTCACCTTCTCCATGCTCCCTCAACTCCTACCTCTGCCCCCCATCAGCAGCTAGATCCCCTTTGCTCTGAGTCCTATGACAACTATGCCTCACCTCTATCAAAGCACTGAGAACATTGAATTCTCCTGTAATCAGTGTGATATTGAAGTATTACACACATACAGAGAAAGGCACGCATCTCAAATGCACAGCTGGCTGACTGTTCACAGGTAGAGCATGCTGGCAAGATCAGCACTGAGATCAAGAAACTAAAGCTAACTGGCACCCACAGCCCTCCTGTCACCTCTTTCAATGTCCATCCACCCCCCACGCCACCAAAAGCAGCCCCACTCCTCTGGCCTCCAAGCCCACGGGTACAGTTTTTGAACCTGCTTTTGCTGTCTTTTCGATCTGCCTCCCTGATCTGTATACAACTTGAGGGAAAGGACTTTTTTTTGTCTTCTCATCTGTGTCCCTGGGCCCCGAGGGGCAGGTTTGGAATCAACCTAAAGCTCCCTTTGCAACAGGAGCAGTCAGTCCCATCCCAACTGAGCCCGGATGTCCCTGGCCATCCCTCTCCGAGGACATATCTCTTGAGCTTCTTGCTTGCAGAGGACCTCACAGCCCCCTCCAATCAAGGATTCTGTGTCCTGTGGCTCTATATGTTCCACGGGCATGCTAAGAAAGGCTTGTGGCCACTGTAGCTTCACCTCGGTTCCCTCTCTTTCCCTCCAGAGACTTTGGCCAGCTTGCTTTGGAGCTGTTAGACCAATCCTATAAGCACGATGAGCAGATCGCCATGAAACTCCTGACCTACGAACTGAAAAACTGGAGCAACTCGACCTGCCTCAAACTGGCTGTTGCAGCCAAACACCGGGACTTCATTGCTCACACCTGCAGCCAGATGCTGCTGACCGACATGTGGATGGGCAGGCTGCGAATGAGGAAAAACCCTGGCCTGAAGGTATGTGTGATGCAGCTAAGCGACAGGCAAGGGGCAACAGTGATGGGTGATCTCTCTGCCAGGCTGAGCTGAGCACTTCCGGTGGGTTATTTCATTCATTCCTCTGAGCAACTCTTTGACAGTCTTTGTCTTGCAAATGAGGAATTTGGAGCTTTGAGATTATGTAACTTGCCTAGGATCTTAGCTGGCCAGGTGGGAGCAGGACCTAACTAATCCAGGTGGGCTGATGCCAGAACCCCACGTGGCCAACATGTCTGACTGGCACAAACCCCTATCACAGTCAGTGTCTCTTAATGGAGACCACAATGGCTAATCACGCACCCTGGTTGGTTCACCTACCTGCCATTAAAGCAGGAACTTGAACTCTATTTCTATAATTACCTTTATAAAAACCTTTATAACTTGAACTCTATTTCTATGACTACCTTTATAACTCTGAAATTGTGTGATATAATTTTAACCGGCAATGTCTCTATGACATGGTTTGATGAGAGAATACGAAACTCTGAAAGTGTTTGGAAAGGATGTAGTAGGGAGAAAACTGTATCGTGATCAAACGCTGGCTCAGTTGTTTACTCCTGTTAACTACCAGGTTATCCTGAGACAAGATTCTAACCTGCAGATAACCCAGCTATCTAATGGCAATATTATGCCTACTTTAGAGCTCACTATGAGGATAAAGGAAAGATAATATATGTTATACTGTGTAGCATGGTTCTGGAAAATAGAAGGCACTTCATTTCTTAGAAAGATAAATGTTGTGCCTAACTGTCTAATTCTATATAATATACTAAGCTGATATTATACATAACTTTGAATAGTTTCAGAATACCAAGAATAAACAGGTCCTTAAATTTTTAAGGAAACTAAATTAGGTCACCTAAAAAGGGATAAACATTAGATTGGCATCAGACCTTTCATCAACAATACTGAAACCCAGAAGGCAGCAGTGAATAAGACATTTCTAATTCTGAGGGGAAAACATTTGAAACCTGGGGGTTTTTAAAACTAAGGCCAGCCATTTAAAAACATGAGAAAAGTATATCTATTTAAGACAAGCAAAAACTCACACTATACACTTTGTACATACCCATTCAGAAGAATTACTTCAGCAGGTATTCTAGCAAAAAAAGGGGGGTAGTAAAAATTATAAGAGAAAAAAGGCAACGTGGAATGTAAGAAACTAGCGTCAAGTTTTACAAATTCCCACACAAAAGCAGAGGGAAAGGCAGTCCAAGGAGTTCATAGAATTCGAGAAGAAAGTACTCCGGGAGAACAGAAATGACTCCAATTAATAGACTGAATAAGAAACCACAAAGTATAACGAATAAAGTATAGGGAAACAAAAACCATTTATAATCCTTAACAAGAAAATAGAAGGGGAATCACACATATCAGGAAAAACAAAAACTGTACACAAAAGTTAAGGTTCAGTTATAATTCAAACTAAAATTTAAAATCATCTTGAGCAATTGGTAGAGCACAGAAAAGTACTGATAAACAGGGCAACCTCTTCTCCATCTAAAGGCCCGGGCATCCTTTTGTTGTCTAAGCTGAGCCCAATTTAGTCCTTCTTGTGTTAGCCTTCCAGTTCTCGGTTCATATATTCTCAGTTACATTAGTTATTTCTATATAAGATATTTTTGGTCTACTTCACTAGAGGTATTATTATATTTTATTTATTTATATTTTAATTTGAAGACTTATCTGCTTTGAAATTTAATGTAAGAACTTTGCTTTTTTTTTTTCTTTTCTAGTCAGGGTCTCACTCTGTCACCCAGACTGAAGTGCAGTGGCATGATCATGGCTCAGCACAGCTCCAACCTCCTGAGCTCAGATGATCTTTCCATCCCAGCCTCACAAATAGCTAAGATTACAGGAACCACCGTGCCCAGCTAATTTTTTTTTTTTTAAATAGAGGCAAGGTCTTGCTATTTTGCCCAGACTTGTCTCCAACTACTGGGCTCAAGCAGTCCTCCCACATCAGTCTCCCAAAGTGTTGGAATTACAGGCATGACCCACTCCACCCAGCCAGAACTTTGCTTTTTAAAGTCAGCATTACCCATAATGCTGCTTGCCATTCATCTAAAAAATTCAGATGTTTTAAAATTTTCCACTGTCTACAGTTCTATCAATGTACCAAAGACAACAAGCCACAGAACAAGGATACATATATTCTAGGGCTCTTAGGTTATTGACTAATATTGAAGGTTATAATTTAAAACTTTAGCTCTACCAGCTAATTTTCTAGAATTGCTGCAGCTTAAAAAATTGATTTATGTCTCATCATTCATAGGTTATCATGGGGATTCTTCTTCCCCCCACCATCTTGTTTTTGGAATTTCGCACATATGATGATTTCTCATATCAAACGTCCAAGGAAAATGAAGATGGCAAAGAAAAAGAAGAGGAGAACATGGTTAGTGTTGCCCTCAATCCTGAGAGTATCAGCTTGCTCTCACTTTCAAAACTGCTGAGATTTCTCTTACCATGGGTTGAGAAACCTCATTAACTGGGGAAATTTTATAACTAATGGGGATGTGTTGTAAAGGTGCCCATATGCCGGGACACGTTGCCTTTCCCAATTATTTTGCAAACTGCTTGCCACGTTCTGTGCTCTGTTTTCCAGGATGCAAATGCAGACACTGGCTCAAGAAAGGGGGATGAGGAGAATGAGCACAAAAAGCAGAAAAGTATTCCCATTGGAACAAAGATCTGTGAATTCTACAACGCACCCATTGTCAAGTTCTGGTTTTACACAGTAAGGGC
>CAUYQG010072327.1:0-38339 GCA_963574415.1 Tarsius wallacei | reverse complement strand
GGGGGGGGGGGGGGGGGGGGGGGGGGGGGGGGGGGGGGGGGGGGGGGGGGGGGGGGGGGGGGGGGGGGGGGGGGGGGGGGGGGGGGGGGGGGGGGGGGGGGGGGGGGGGGGGGGGGGGGGGGGGGGGGGGAGGGTGGTGGTGGAGGGCTGAGGGGGGAGTGGGGAGGGTCAGGCAAAGAAAAAAAAAAAAAAAAAACAAAAAAAAAAAAACCATTGTGGGGGGGTGTTCGTGTTAAAAAAAAAAAAAAAAAAAAAAAAAAAACTAAAAAAAAAAAAAAAAAAATAGATAATGGGTCCAAAGGTAAAAGCAAAAACTCTACTACTTCTAGAAGAAAAATAGGAAATTTTCATCTTTGTGTAGGCTAAGATATTTTAGACTATAAAAAAGCAGTAACCATAGAGGAAAAAAAATAATTGAACTAAAAAAAACTTCTACTGTTTGAAACAGACCATTAAGAAAATGAAAAGGTGAGACACACAGATTGGGAGAAAGTATTCAATGTGTATATTACAGGACTTGTATTCAGAACATGCAAAGAGCTCCCTCACAACTCATTAATCAAAAAGACAAAAAAAAATTTTAAATTGAGCCAAAAACTTGGATATTTACTTCATAAAAGACATTCAAGTGGTCAAGAAACACATGAAAAGATACTCAATATCATTAAACATTAGGTAAATGCAAATTGAAAACACACTGACATAACACTATATATCTACTAAAAATGTTGACATTAAAAAAAATCTGACAATATCAAGTTTTGTTGAGGATGTAGAGTACCTAGACCTCTCATACATTGCTGTTGGGAATGTAAAACTGAATAGCCTCTTTGTAAAGTGATGCCATGTTTGTGCATCCCTGCTAAAGTTCATGTTGGAATCTTAATTCCCAGTGCAGCAAGGTATGGAGGTGGAACCCTTAAGAGGCAAGGCCTAATGAACGGTGTTTTTTTCTATCTTTGTGGGCACCTTGGTACCATTCTCATGGTAGTGAGTTCTTACTTTGTTGAGACTGGATTAGTTTCCAAGGGAATAAGCTCTTACCAGGAGCTGAGCAGGCACAGGCACCATGGTCTTGGACTTTTCAGACTCTAGAATAATGAGCTAAATAAACTTATTTTCTTTATAAATTATCTAGCTTCAGGTATTCTGTTATAGCAATACAAAACAGACCAAGACAAGTGGTTTGTAAATTTCTTATGAAGTTTAACTTGACTACAACCCAACAATTTCAGTATTAGATATTTAGCCAAGATAAATGAAAATATGTGTTCACAAATAGTACTGAACATGAATGCATATGTTTATTTTATTCATAAAAGCCCAAACCAGAACTAGTCCAACTGTACATCAACACATAAATGGATAAACAAATTTGTAAGTATATTCATACAACAAATTACTACTCAACAATAAAAAAGAAGATATTACTGATACACACAATAATATGGATGAATCCCAAAAGGGTTGTACTGGGCAAAAGATGCCAGGTACAAAAGAGTACATACTGTGGCATTTCATTTTTAGGAGTCCCCAATCCCCAAGCCATGGACAAGTACAGATCTGTGGCCTGTTAAGAACTGGGCCACTCAGCAAGAGGTGAGTGGTGCACCAGCAAGCAAAACTTTATCTGTATTTACAACTGCTCCTCATTGCTTGCATCATCACTTGAGCTCTACCTCCTGTCAGATCAGCAGTGGCATTGAATTCTCATAGGAGTGCAAACTCTATTGTGAACTGTGCATGTGAGGTATCTAGGTTGCACACTCCTTATGAGAATCTAATGCCTGATGATCTGAGGGAGCTGACTGGGGAGCAGCTGCAACACAGATTAATGTTAGCAGTGACATTTGACTGCCCATGCCTCCCCTATTCATGGAAAAATTGTCTTCCATTAAACAGATCTCCGATGCCAAAAAGGTTGAGGACAGCTAACTTACATGAAATTCTACACCAGATGAAACTAATTAATAGGGACAAATAGCAAGCCACTGGTAGCCTGGCCTCAGGGATGGAGTGAAGATTGAATACAAAGGTGCACAAGGGAACTTTTTGTAGTAATAGACATTGTTCATGTATAATAGATGCATTTTGTATTGTTCTTAATAATTTATTGTGTTTAAATCAATAAAGTATATTTAAAACAGAAGTGGCCAATGAACAAAAAATGTCCAAGTCTAGAATCACTAATAAACAAAGAAATTAATTAAAATTGTAATGTGCCATCTTCAGAATCAATGGGTTGAGAAGCGTTTGAATGATAATATCCATTGTTAGCTAAGGTATGGGGGGAAGAGCACTCTCATATGTTACTTATAGGGATGTATAGTTCAAACCTTTTCATATATATAGCCCATCTATGAAAAGCCTTAATAAAGAGCACATCCTTAGATACAACAATTACACTTTCAGAAATTTATCCTAAGAAAATAATGCTATATTTGCAAAAAATTCACCTTCATCTCAGCATTGTTAATCACAGTAAAAAACTGGACATTAAAAATTGTCAAACAATGAAAAATTGACAAGTTTAATTATGGGTCTTCTGTCAAAAGAATAACACACATCCAATAAGAATGATGTTTCATTTTATTTATTTGTATAAAAGTTATCAATAATATTTTTAAAATATCTTAAAAATATTATATTATATACAACATGAGCTACTTTTCTCAGAAAATAATACCATGCAAATAAAATGCAAGCATAAAACATATGAACAATGTGTGCTCAAATGTTAACTGATTATGGGCTATAGAAATATGAATAAATTTTTTTAACAGGAAATTTAATCCACATGTTTCTGATTCATATGTACACTTAATGCATAAAAATATAATCTCTTTGAAGTCCAGATGGCCTTTTAAAAAAATTTTTTTGAATTGGAGTCTCATTTCGTTGCCCAGGCTAGAGTACAGTGGCACGCTCACGGCCACCCCGTTGTCGACCTGCTGGGCTCCGGCCATCCTTCTGCCTCAGCCTTCTAAGTAGCTGGAACTACAGGCGTGTGCTACCACGCCTGGCTAATTTTTGATTTATTGTAGAAACAGGGCTCTCCAAGTTGCCTGGACTGGTCTCGAACCCGCGGGTTCAGGCAATCCACTTGCCTCGGCCTCCCAAAGTGCTGGGATTACAGGCGGAGCTACCAAGCCCGGCCGGCCTTTTTAAAAACTTTTTTTATTTTAAGAATGTGGTGTACAATTCAGGTTTAGGTACATACGTGGTCATCATACAGGTAAAGTGTGGGTACCCTTACTGATGTTATGTGCCCCCCTCCTGCAGTGTCTCACTACTGTCAATCCCTTTCTTGTAGTATTATGATAAATGTTCAGGATCCGCTTATGAGTGAGTACATGTGGTACTCAGACCTTTGTTTCTGCTATAAATCACTGAGTATTATAGACTCTAATTCCATCCAGGTTGCTGTGAAGTTCATAATTTTGTTTTTCTTTATGGCTGCATAATATTCCATTGTGTATATGTAGCACATTTTCTTTATACAGTCCACTTTCAGTAGGCAGCACAATTGGTCCTATGTTTTTGCTATTGTGAATGATGCTGCAATAAACATGCATGTGCAGGAATCTTTTTTATACCGTGATTGGAGTTTCTCTGGGTATATTCCCAGAAGGGAGATTGCTGGGTTGAATGGAAGGTCGATTTTCAGAATAATTTTAATTTTCTGTATTTTCTAGTTTTATGAAATAAATACATACTACATACAAAAAACTTGAAAGTACAACTAAATTTAGCAAATTGGTCACTTAAAAATTGAGTATTCAGTGAATTGACTTTCAACAAATTGGCCTGTTGGTAAATTAGCTTTCAGCAAATTGATTTTTAGGCAATTTGCATGTATTGTTTAAAAAGCAAAAAGCAACATGATTTGTTTATTAATGGAAAGGATCGAAAAACTAGGAAAATGGTGCTATATTGTGAGATAAGGTAACACTGAGGAAAAAGAAAATTTAGAGGGAAGATAAATTTTCTTTTTTCTTTCTTTTTGTCTTTCTGTCTTTCTTTCTTTTTAATTTTAAAGATGTCGGGTAAAATTCAGGGTTAGGTATGCAATATTCATTATGCACGTACCCTTGTTGATGAGGTAAAGTTTTCAATGTGTTGAGTTTTAAGTGTCTGTGGGACATTCAAATGGAGATGTCCAGTAGTTTTGTTTTTTTTTTTTTTAAGAGATGAACTTTTACTATGTTGTCCAGGTTGGTCTCGAATTCCTGGCCTCAAGCAATTCTCCCTCCTCAATCTCCCAAAGTGCTGGGATTATAGGCATGAGCCACTGTGCCCAGCCAATTGTTGGTATTTTAAATAAAAAAATCTAGATTAGACATACGGCTTAGACTTTTCTTTTTTTAGCTTTTAATTTTAAAGGTGTGGGGTACAATTCAGGGTTAGGTATACAAATATTCATTATGCAGGTAACTTGTTGATGAGGTGTGCCTCCCCCTCTCCCCTGGCAGATTCCCACTACTGTCAATTCCTCCCACCTCCCCACCCCCACCTGGCAGTTTGGATTTGACTTTTGACAGGCTAAATAGTCCAGGTATGGGAGGAAAAATTAAGTAGGATGAGAGGCAGAAGGTTGAGGATCTATGGATTCTCAACATTTATGGGCAGTGAAGAAGCAGCTTTGAAGGAGAGTGAGAATGAAAATAAGTATCCAGAAGTTGGAGGAACATCAAAACGTTCATATGTCTTAAAAGTGAACGGTTATGAAAAATTCAAGAAAGAGCTGTCAACAGCATCAAGTAAAATAGTACTGAAAAGTATTCACTGGGTTTAACATCTGACTTGATTTATTCACAAACATAATGACAGATAAATTAGGTTTAATTATTGTTATTCTACAGAGGAATATCAGGTCTTGTCAAGGCAATAAAACAAAGCCACATCTTTCGACTCAACTCCTTCCATGATACCATATTGCTTCTTGATTTAAGCTAGCTATCAGAATAAAGTTCCTAAGAGAAAGTGTTGTGAAATTCTGGAAAAGCTTACAGAGAAAGTTTGTGGCTTTCTTTCCAATAAAGTTTGTGGCTTTCTTTCCAATAAAGGTAAACTGGAGACCATCACTGCAATCTTGTTTTCTGCTTATCTAAGACTTGTTTTTTTAAATTTTTTTAGTCCTTGGAGAGGTCTTCATTGTGCTTAGAATCATTTCCTTTTCTCCTACATATCAAACCACACATTTGAAGACCATCTTGGTTTTTTCCTGCTTAACTCCTTTATTTCAATCCATTGTACGATCTGATTTATATTTCACTACTGGGAAACTTTAGATTTTATAGTATTGTATAGGCAACTTTTGCTTTATGAAACTGCACATATGAGGGGACCCCGAAACACCTGGAATTATTTTTTGGAGGGCAGACTCCTTGTAGGACAGGATTTCCCTACTGGGTAAGTATTCTAGGAACTCTTCCTCATCAGTGTGTCAGCTAGCATTGTTGTGGGAGGCTGCATTTGGCTTCAGTGAATTTTTTTGGAGATTCTTTCCACGCATTTGCCCATTTCATGATGAGTGATTTACGTGAACAACCTGCCCACACTGTGCTGAGTGCTCAGCAGTTTTTGACCTAAAACATCATGACCCCTGAGTCATTCATCTGATCTCATCCTGAGTGACTTTTTTTGTTTGTTTCCCTGAACGAAAAAGTCCTCAAAGGGAAATATTTTGTCAATGTGGTAAAGGTGAGACAAAAAAAAAAGCAAACAAAAGGCAGAAACACTAAAAGGCATGACAACTGATGAGTTCAAAAACAGTTCTGAGCAGTAGAAAAAGCGTCTTGATAGATGTATTGCATCAAATGGAGAGTACTTTGAAGGTGACCGAAATTTAAACATGTAAGAATAAATACACAATTTTTAAATAGATAAATTACGTTTTTTTGGGATCCTTCCTTGTGTGTTTCTGAAATGTAATGCTTAAAGATAAGAATTTTATTTTAAAGAGCTTTGTAGAGTACCTGTAACAAAAGTGAGCCCTAGGACAGCCCCAAAACCAAATTCTTTCCATTATCTTTGTGGCAAGTTTCTGTGTAGTTTCTTCTACAAACACCTTGTCTTTGGAAGTCTCACCCATTAGGCATGTATTATCTGGCATCGTTATCAATAAAACACCAATACTAGTTTATTAAAGGCTTCTAATTGATTTTGTAAAACTAGTTATTTATCTGTATTTTTGGAGAGGAACTTCTGGTGTATTACTTCAGAAAATAAAAGACCACCTCTGAATTTATAGGTTTGCAATATGGATTTTTATTGATGCATACTTATATGAAAGTCTACTATAATCACTAAGATTTTAAGAAGCACCTGCAATGTGTTCATCACTGTAATTAAACACTGAATGTGTTAGTATATGCAAAGGTTAAGAAATACAGATTTTTCTTGGAAAAAGATTTTTATCCAGTTGGGGCTTGTAGAATGTAATCTTGAAATAATCAATTAATAGTAAAAGACTCTTTTAGACTAAGCACATATAGAGAGTTATGTAAGAATGAGTGAACAGGAGTGCGAGAGAATGATCTAATTCAAAGTTATTTTCAGTGCTTCCTCTCGACTACTCAGAAATATAGCTATTCTTCATCCTTGAAATGTTCTCCTACTTTGGCATCTGTGAAACTGCATTTATTGCACTATTATTTGCTAGGTTGAATAATTTACTAAGGACACATTTAATACTCAGAAATGCCTTCAAGTTTGGTATTACTATCTCCGTTTTTTCAAATGGGGATACTGCGTCTAGATAGTGTTAAGCAACTTTCCCAAGCTCACACAGCTAATGAGTAATAGAGTTATGATATAATTGTAGGGCTGTGTGACCCAAAGTCTGTTCCTAGATTGCTACACATGCCTTTTTAGACACTTCTGTTGGTGCACTTCCTTTTCACATTTGTGGGCATTTTGGGAAAAATTTGAGACCTTAAATCTCAATTATTCTCTTTTTAAACACACTTGTTTAGAGCAATTCACTGTTCCTTTGTGTGACCACTGATGTTCTTATGATTCCCTAACTTGCATCTTTACCTCTTTTCTTCCAAACTCTGATGTTTAATTATCAACTTTTTTCTGATCTTTGCCTTTTGAAAGTTTTGCCAGCACTTTATGGTTTTGTCTAAAATTTAGTCTATTACCCTCTTCACTCTTTGATTCTTCATTTATTTCATCCTACTTTTAATTCCCTGGGTTGGAAATCTTAGACAAATTTGATTTGTACCTATTTCCAATATTCTCTCACATACCATTGAAGCATCAAATCATGTTAATTATCCTGTTATCACATCTCCTATACTGTTCATCTCTTTCTGTATTTACTCCTGTGGAAAGTCTGCTACTGATCTTCCTGTCTGCTCCTCTCTCTGTTTCAGCTTACTCTGGCATGACTAGCTGTATACAACACCATTATTATTAAGAGAGATAATTTTTTTTTAAATTTTAGAGTAGTGGAGTACAAGTGGGGATTTACTACATAAGTAGGTAAAGTTTGGGCTTCTAGCTGGCCATCTCTCCCCTTTAGTGGACCAAGTACCCAGTGTGTTGCCGTGTTCTTGCTATTGTGAATAGTGCTGCAATAAACTTGTGTGTGCACGTGTCTTTTTGGTAGAGCGATTTATGTTCCTCTGGGAATATTCCCAGGAGAGGGATTGCTGGGGCAAATGGTAGCTCAATTTTTAGTTCTTTGAGAAATCATCACACTGCTTTCCATAGAGGTTGAACTAGCTTATATTCCCACCAGCAGCATAGAAAGCATCTTCTTTTCTCCACAGGCATGTCAACACCTGTTGTTTTTTGACTTATTTCTGATAGCCATTCTGACTGGGGTAAGGTGGTATCTCATTGTAGTTTTTATTTGCATTTCTCTAATGATTAGTGAGGCTGAGCATTTTTTAATGTGTTTGTTAGCTGCTTGTGTGTCATCCTTTGAGAAGTGTCTGTTCATGTACCTTACCCACCTTTTAATGTTTTTTTTTTTTTCTTTCAATTCATTTGAGTTCCTTATAGATCTTGGATATTAGGCCTTTGTCAGATGCAAAGCTAGCAATTTCCCCCCCCCCATTCCATGGGTTGTCTCTTTACTCTTTGATTGGTTTCTTTTGCTGTGCACTTTTCAGTTTAAGAAGATCCCAACTGTCTGTCTTACCTTTTGTTGTATTTGTTTTTGAGGACTTGCTCATGAATTCATTGCCTACACTGCTCTCCAGAAGGTGTTCCCTACGTTTTCTTCTAAGATTCTTACAGTTTGAGGTTTTACGATAAGTCCTTGATCCATCTTGAGTTAATTTTTGTACATGGCGATAGGTAGGGGTCCAGTTTTATTTTTCTGTGTGTGGCTAGCTAGTTTTCCCAGCACCACTTGCTAAATGTGGTTTTCTTACCCCAATGTTTGTTACTGATGGCTTCTTTCCAGGATGAGTTGGTTGAGGGACTGTGTTTTTATTTCTGGATTCTCCGGCCTATTCCATTGGTCTGTGTGCCTATTCCTGTACTAGTACCATGCCATTTGGTTACTGTAGCCTTGTAATAAAGTTTAAAGTCTGGAAGTGTAATACCTCCAGTGTTATTCCTTTTGCTGAGGATTGCTTTGGCTATTCTTGCTCCTTTTTGTTTCCATATGAAATTCTGTATTGCCTTTTCTAGGTCTGTGGAAAATGATGTTGAGGCCAGGCTCGGTGGCTCAGCCTGTAATCCCAGTACCTTGGGAGGCCAAGGTAAGTGGATTGTTTGAGGATGTGGGTTCAAGACCAGCCCGGGCAACTTGGTGAGACCAAAAATTAGCTGTACATGGTAGTGCATGCCTGTAGTTCTGGTTACTTGGAAGGCTGAGGCGGAAGGATTGCCGGAGCCCAGCAGGTTGACGTTGGGTGGGCCGTGAGCGTGCTATTGCACTCCAGCCTGGGCAACGAAGTGAGACTCCAGCTCAAAAAAAAAAAAAAAAATGATGTTGGCAATTTGATAGGGATTGCATTAAATCTGTGGATTGCCTTGAGTAGAATGGACATCTTGACAATATCGATTCTTCCAATCTGTGAGTATATGATGTTTTTCTGTTTGTTTGTTTGTATCATCCTTTATTTCTTTGAGCAGTGTTTTGTAGTTATCATTGTAGAGGTCTTTCACTTCTCTGGTTAGGTGGATGCCAAGGTATTTCGTTTTGTGTGTGTGGCTATTGTGAATGGGATTGTATTTTTTTATTTGATTGTCAGACTGTTTGTTGTTGGTGTATAGAAATGCAACTGTCTTTGTGCATTGATTTTGTATCCCAAGACTTTACCAAAGTCATTTATCAGTGTGAGGAGGTTTTTGACAGACTAGGGTTTTCTAGGTATAGAATCATATTGTCCACAAAGAGGGATATCTTAACTTCCTGTTTTCCTATTTGGATACCCTTGATTTCCTTCTCCTGCTTGATTGTTCTGCCTAAGACTTCCAGTACTATGTAGAATAAGAGAGGTGAGAGTGGGCATATTTGTCTTGTTATAATTCTTAGGCTGAATGTTTCCCACTTCTGCCCATTAAGCATATTAGCTGCCAGTTTGTCCTAGAGAGCTCTTACTGTTTTAAGGAATGTTCCTTCAATGCCTAGATGTTCAAGGTTTTTTTTTTATCAAGAAGGGATGCTGGAATGTTATTGAATGCTTTTTCTGCATCTAATGAGACAATCATGTAATTCTTGGTTTTACACCTCTTAATGTGTTTAATTAGGTTTATGGTCTTGTGAATCTTGAACCAGCCCTGCATCTCAGGAATGAAACCCACCTGATCATGGTGGATGAGTCTTGAAATGTGTTGTCGGATGCAATTTGCTAGAATCTTGTTGAGAATTTTTGCATCTATGTTCATCAGGGAAATTGGCCTGTAATTCTTTCCTTGTTGGGTCTTTGCTAATTTGGGGTATCAGGATGATACTAGCTTCATAAAATGAGCTAGGGAGAATTTCTTCCTTTTCAGTTGCCTCAAATACTTTCAATAAGATTGATATTGGCTCTTCCTTGTATGTCATGTAGAATTCAGCTGAGAAACTACTTGGTCCAGGGCTTTTCTGATGGAGACATTTCTTATAAATAAATCAATTTCCTGGGCTGTTATTGTTGTGTTTAGGGTTTTATTTTCTTCTTATTTCAACCTTGGGAGGTGTATGAATACTAGGAAATCCTCCATTTCATCTAGATTGTCGTACTTGTTCACATAGAGATGTTCATAGTACTCTCTGATAATCTTCTGAATTTCTTTGAGGTCAGTTATGACATTGCCTTTTTTTGTTCCTAGTTGTATTTATTCTCTCTCTCTCTCTCTCTCTCTCTCTCTCTCTCTCTTTCTCTCTCTCTGTCAGTCTGGCCAAGGGTCTGTCAATCTTATTTATCCTTTCAAAGAACTGTTTTTTTTTCTTGTTGATCTTTTCTATCATATTTTTGTCTTCTATTTCTGGCGATTATGATTTTACCTTAGCAATCTGAATTTTTATGCTGAAATTAGGGTTTAATTGTTTTTGCCTTTCCAGCTCCCTTAGATGTGATGTTAGGCTGTTTACTTGTGATCCTTCTATTTTCTTGATACGTGCATGTAATGTTATGAACTTCCCTTGTAACACTATTTTCATGGTATCCTAGAGGTTTTGATATGTTGTGTCTTTGCTTTCATTTGTTTTCAGGAATCTTTTTATATATGTCTTGATTTCTGTATTGATCCAAAAGTCATTCAGCAGTATGTTGTTTAGTTTCCATGTCTTTGTGTGTTTTGGGGGTACTTGTTGGTGTTGATATTTATTTTTATTCCACTATGATATGAGAAGATGCTTGGTATTATTTCATCCTTTTGAAATTCATTCACACTTGCTTTATGCCTGACAATGTGTTCCATGTGCTACTGGATAGAATGTATACTTTGTGGTTGTTGGGTGGAGTGTGCTGTACATGTCTATTAGGTCCAATTGGTCAAGTGTTGAGTTAAAATTCCAGATCTCCTTTGTTAGTTTTTTTGCCTTGATGATCTGTCTAGGGCTGTCAGCAGGGTGTTAAAGTCTCTTACTATGATTGTATGGGTGTCTATGTCCCCTCTTGGTTTATGTAGTAATTATTTTATATATACAGGTGCTTCACATTGGGTGCATATATATTTAAGATGAATGTTTTTTGTTAGTGGATTGAGCGTTTTATTATTATGTAGTGTTCTTCCATGTCTCTTGAAACTTTTATTAGTTTGAAGTCTATCTTGTCTGATACAAGAATAGCTACCCCTGCTCTTTTTTGTCTTCCATTTGCCTGGGAGATCATTTTCCAACCCTTTACCTTGAGTCTGTGTGTGTGATTTGCTGTGAGATGTGTTTCCTGGAGGCAGCAGACTGTTGTATCATGCTTTTCCAAATAAAAATTTCTTTCCCCTGTCACTAAAAGCAGCATAAATAGCCCTGTGAAAGGATTTGGAGTATAGGTGGTCTCTTATCAGCTCACTTTGTCCCTGCACAAAGGAGTTTAACAGATTCTTCCTTGAGAGCTGATTTGAGAATTAAGGAAATTTAGAGCAGTTGGTGCTGGTTGTTTAAAGACCAGAGATGTGTGTAGGCAGTATCTTCATTGCATGATTTGTGATTATTTTTGGGGTTCTGTGTCTCACCTAATCTTGTCTCCAGCTCTTAGGGTCAAGTGATTCACCCATCTCAGCCCCTGGAATAGCTGGTACAATAGGCATTTGCCACTGCACCCAGCTATGACTTGTGGTTTTTTTTTTTTGTAAAAAGCTTAGAAAGTTCTTTGCTTCTCTAACTTGTCATGATGCCCAATATTTCCTTCATTTGAGTCAGTACTTTGGATAAAGCCATTGTCTGAAGCATGGAAGAATAATGCATTGTGATACAGTAGGCACCATATACCTAGCTGCCCATTAGAGTAACTGTTATTAACTAGCACAACTCTAATCATAGTCTTTCAAGACTTTGCTAAAATGTTATTCTCTTTAAGAGGCCCAACTTACCATTCTATTTAAATGTACAGCCCAAACCCCTGCCCTTTGTATTTTCTTTCCTTCCTTTATTTTTTATTGATCTTATCATCTAACATACTCTACAAGTTACTAATTTCTTTTATTTATTATTTGGTTTTCTCCTAGTAGAGTAAAAGCACATTGAGGGCAGGGGACTTTATTTTGGTTAGTGCTTTATCTGAAACCCCTAAAATAGTACCTAACATAGTTTCTCAATATTTGTTGAACAAATTCATGAATTTTACTCTCTTTTTAAACAACTCTTAGAGATTTCCCACTGCTAACAAACTGTCTTTAAGCTTAGCATTCTAGGTTCTCCTCATTGTGTTCCTGGTGCACTTTTTTCTCCCTAGGCTACTTCATTATTTCTTTTCAAAATTTACCTAGGTTGCTACATGCATCAAGTCTGTTCTTTTTCATTGCTGAGTTGTATTCCACAGTATGAGTATAATTTTAACCATGTTTTTTTATATACATCCATTATCAGATTTAGGATGTTTCCTTTTATTCCTACTGAGCATTTTCTTTCTTTCTTTCTTTTTTCTTTAAAATTTGTTTTTAATTTTAAAGATGTGGGATTGGGCAAGCGAGACCTCATCTCTACAATAAATCAAAAAATTAGTCGGGCATGGTAGCGCGTGCCTGTAGTTCCAGCTACTCGGAAGGCTGAGGCGGAAGGATCGCCAGAGCCCAGCAGGTCGAGGCTGCGGTGGCCGGGAGCGGCCACTGCACTCCAGTCTAGGTGACGGAGTGAGACTCCAACTCAAAAAAAAAAAAAAAAAGATGTGGGATACAATTCAGGGTTAGGTATACAAATATTCATTATGCTGGTGCCCTTGTTGATAAGGTGTGCCTCCCCTTCCCCAGCAGATTCCCACTACTGCCAATCCCACTTCCTTGCTCCCCTTTATTGATCATTTTCCTAACCGTAAATATTACTTTTTATCATAAATATTTTCTTTTACCAAATATTCTTTCTGCACTTACTGAGATGATTATATAGTTTTATTATTTTATTCTATTGAATTATTCTATTAATGCGGTGAATAATGTTGACTCATATTTTAACTGGGAGTCTACATTTGTTTCTCTTAGATTATTTGAATTTTTTTATTCCATTAGGTCTTTTATTAAAAATTTAACTACACCTTTCTATATTTTTTTATGGATTATCTGTATTACAGTATTATGTCTTATCGTGCTATTATCATTTTATATATTTTACTTCTTGTATATTATAAGTTGATTATAACTTGTGTATATATTGCTTTAAATAGTCAAAGTAATTTGAATTAAAACAATTTTTGAAGAATAGCCTTTTGTATATGCCCAAATATTTACCATTTACTGCAAACTGAATTTCTTCCTGTAGATTTGAGTTTTTATCTGGAACCATTTTCCCCATCCCCTCTCATTTTTTGTGGTGTTGGGCTTATTGGTGACAAATTCTTCTCCTCCTCCTCCTCCTTCTTCTTACTATGTTGCCCAGGGAGGAGTATAGTGGCTATTCACAGGCAAATCATAGTGCACTTGAACTTGAACTCCTGAACTCAGACAATCCTCCCACTTCAGCCTCCTGAGTAGCTGAGACTACACGCATGTACCACCTCACTTGGCTTGAATTCTTTCACCTTTTGTTTTTCTAAAGATTTCTTTTTTTATTCTTTGAAGGATTTTTTTGCCAGATATAAAATGCTAGGTTGTCAATTTCTTCTTTCAGTATTTTAAAGGTCATTTAATTGTCTTCTGATTTCCATTTCTTTTATAACAAGTCAGTTATAGTTCTTATTTTTGCTCCTTTTTAAGCAATGCATCTTTTATCTCTGGTTGCTTTTAGCCTTCTTTTCTTTATTATTGGTTTTAGTAGTTTAACTATGATATGCCTGCATGTGGTATGCTTTGTATTCATCTTACTTGTGGTTTTCTGTACTTTTTAGTTCTGTGGGCTCATATATTTTATCAAATTTGGAAAGTTTACATATATTATCTTTTTTATTATTTTATTATTTTAATTTTAAAGATATGGGGTGAAATCCAGAATTAGGCATACATCTATTATGTTTTAAAATATTATTTCTGCTCAATTCTCACTTGACTACTTTTTGGAACTCTGATTATACATATTTTGGACTATTAAGCTTTGTCTTAAAGATTTTGGTTCCTATGTTCTTTTTAAAATTATTCTTTTCTGTCTATTATTATGTGTTATTTCTGTTGATCTGTTTTTGCTTGCATCAATCATTCTTTGACTATGTTCAGTTTGCTATAAAGTCAATCTGATAAATTTTTTATTTCTAAAATTTTTTAGTTTTGAAACTTATTTAGTTATCTTTATTGTTCCTATTACTATGTTGGAATTTGCCATATGCTAGCCTATTCTGTCCTTTTATCTAAAAGTTAGAAAAATAACTATAATAGTTACTTTAAAGTCCTTGCTTGTTAATTTCAACATCTAGGCCAGATGTAGATCTGCTTCTTATATATTTTTCCTTCTTGATTATGGGTTACATTTTCTTCTTTCTTTGTATTTCTAGTAACTTTTGATCTTATGATGCTGGACATTGTAGATATGCTGTAGAGGTTGCAAAATATGTCATCCTTCTCTACAGAGTGTTGAATTTTGTTTTGGGATGCAGCTCATTTACTAGAATATCACTTTGATCCTATTGAGACCTGTAGTTAGCCTTTTTTATAATACAGTTTTGCCCTTAGCCCCAGGGTATAGTCCTTACTCTTAGCCCATGGCTTTTCATAGGTCTTATCTTAATGTCTGGTTTGCTGACTGAAATCTCTCCACTCTTACCAGCTCAGAATTCTAGCATCTTTCTAGCACTGTGAATCTGCAGTGATCTCTGTTCAGTTCTTAGCCCCCCAGCAACTGTTATCTTCTTAACCTGTAGAATCTTTCCCTGCAGATGTGAAAGTTAGAATTTAGTTAAGAGCTCAAGGAAGCCCTTTGTGCAGATGCCTGAGGGTTTTTTTCTGTAGCTTCTTTCTCTCCATACTTTGCCCCACAAATTCCAGCTGTCTTAGCATCCTTAAACTCTGACCTTTCTTTATTCAACCTGAAGAGGCTGCTGCCATTTGCTGAGACTCATTTTTACTATACTTGGTTTGGAAATGGCCTGTACCGAACGTTGGAATGAATGTAATAGTTACCCCATTATTTTGTCTTTTCTCAAGAATTTACCTGTGCTGCCTGCTTTCCAAAGATTGCAAATAGTTGCTTTATATAGTTTCCAGTCTTGTAGTTTTTTTGTGTGTGTGCGTGGTCAGACGGTAAGTGCAATATCAGCTATTTCATTACATCCGAAATCAAAAGTTTGATCACTTATGTTTTCATTATGAGGGCTTTTCATTCCACCCAAGTTGAAGGTCATATGGGTTCATGGCTCAGGGGAGACTAGAAATGTGAAGACTTAAAATAGATCTGTTACTTTGAGGAAGTTGCTTTTCTTCTTTGGAACTCCTTAGCAGTCTTTGTAAGATGAAGGTAAATATTAGTTTTGTAAATCTGTAGGTCCTTGGCATTGGAAATACTTGGGGAGTTTTTAAAAATATAGCTACCATATCCATAGCTATAGAAATTCTGATTCAGAAAGTCTGGGTGGAACCCAGAATTTCATTTTAATAAATATTCTAGGTTATTGTGATGCTCAGTCAGGTTTGGAAAACACTGGATAAAATAATCTCTCAAGTCTTTTCAGGTCTAAAATTCTATGAGTTTGTGGGTGTGATGTTAAAGAAAATAAGTAAAAATCTGAGAGATTGAGGCACAGGATAGACAATTTTTGTCAAGGCAGAGGTTGGAGGTGGGATGTAAAAGACAGAAAAAGACAAAAGCAAACCAAAGAGGGAGAACAAATTTGGATGTGTTTCTGCACTGGAAGTATGATCTACTAGGATTCAGTTTAGGGACAATGAGCATCTGAAAAGTTTGTTGAGAGAAGTGCTCAAAGAAAAGTAGGTGGGATAGTCAATAGGAATTTTGACTAGTTAGTAATTTAGAGAAAGGCTGATCATAGCAGATGTTGAGGGTAGTTACCTGATGGGGATTCTTTGTTATCATCAAATATACACTACATGAGAAGACAGGGGAAGGGAATCAGAGAAGTCTTCTCTTGTCTTAGCTGGGAATAGTGCAATTAATTATTAAGATAAATGGAATATGAATAAATTATTGAATGTCCTGTTCTAAATTATAGTAGCCCTTTGTGTTAACCTTTCCTGACTCTAATCACTTCTTCATAACATTAAATTCATTGAATTGAATATGTATTTGTTATTTTCCAAGAGAATGTCAGATCCAAGAAGGCAAGGGACCTGTTTTATGAATTTCAATAACTGTCATCAGGAGGTAGTTTAGTCTAGTGGTCAGATAAGGGACTTAGAGTCAGACAGATCTAGGCATGACTGTGGGCTCTAAAATATATTGTTTCTGTGAGCAATTTACTTAGAAAATTGATATCATTATTGTGAAAAATAAGAATATATTTGATTATATATACTTTGGATCTTGGCAGCCAGAAGTCAGGTTCATTATTGGGCATTCAAGAAGTGGTAATTATAATCACTTTTTTTCCCCACAATGATTTTCTCTTAATAGTACTGTATACATTTTAGTTGAAAGAAAGAGTTGTCTCTAAAAGCCATATCAAGCAATTCCAAGGTTTTACACAGCCATTTCTTTTTCCTTAAAAGTAATCTCTGAGGAAATGGTCTTGAGGGAATCTCTTGTTTTAATAATCAGATTACTGAGATCTGTAATTTGAATAAATCGCTAGTCTTTTTGTTATTCACTTGTCAGAAAAAGATGCTATCTCCTTCCTGGAAGCCAGAGGGGACTTGGGGCAAATGAACAATTGGAAGTCATGTCCTTCAGCACAGAAAGTGTTATGAGAAGTTAGAGGTTTTGATTTCTTTGATCTGGACTGGGGGAAAAGAGAGGGCTCTGAGCTCAAAGCTGTCATCTTCTATTTATTAAGGTCATTTTCCTCCTCTGAATGTGGACAAAAGGCAGTAGAATAGAGCATTATGGCTCTAAAATAGAGGAGGGTAAGTGCCTGCCCCGATGCTGGTCAGTCAAGTAGCATGTTGGTTACAAGCTCAAACTGTGAGAGTCAGACTGCCAAAATTCACCTTCTGACTGCAGCTCAGTATTTGTGGACTTTTGGCTAGTTACATAATCTTAGTTGTTCCATCTGTAAAATGAGGGTAATGATATTGCCACATAGCTCTTAGAACAGAGCCTCTCATAGTAGCCACCCAATAAGCATTAGCTTTAAAAAATTGTTATTAAACCTACAGCCACTTGAGCTAAGTGTTCTTGAAATAACATGATGTCACATTCTTGATCTGACAGTGCTGACCCCGAGGTGAACAGAACCACAGTGGCTTCTGCCTGTTGAGACTTAATCCAGGGAACAGGACCAGATTTCAGCAACTGAAGCAGAGACAAGAGAGGGGACGGCATAGAAAAAGAACTGACTTAAAGATCTAAAAAGACATGCCGTTTATTTTTGGTCCCTCTCTCTTCAGCAGCACCAGTTCTCATTCTGGAGTTAAAGTTTAGCTTCATATTGTACTTTGGAAGTTAAAGTCACCTGGGCTGTGAAGACAGATCTATAGCAAATGGTAAAAACCGTTCACCAAAGGTTCAAATCTCTCTGTGGATTTCTTTTTCAAGAATGGGGGATGGATATTGGGAAGGTGGCGACAATGTTTCTTTCTCTTTAAGTGGTGCTCTTCTCTTGTAACCCCAGACCTCTCTTCCCACACTTAGAGGAGACTGCTAGCAGAAAATTCTTCCATGACAGAGTTTGTCTTTGCAGGTTTAACCAACCAGCAGGGACTCCAGATGCCCCTCTTCTTCTTGTTTCTAGGTTTCTACATGGTCACCGTGGTGGGGAACCTAGGCTTGATAATCCTGATCGGGCTAAATTCCCACTTGCACACCCCATGTACTTCTTCCTTTTCAACCTCTCTTTAACAGATTTCTGCTACTCCAGTACCATCACCTCCAGAATGCTGGTGAGTTTTGTCTCAAAGAAAAACATTATCTTGCATGCTGAGTGTATGACTCAAGCTCTCTTTGTCATCTCTGAGTCTTTCATCCTGTCAGCAATGGCATATGACTGTTATGTGGCCATCTGTAACCCACTGTTGTACATGGTCAGCATGTCTCCCCAGCTGTGTTTGTTCCTTTTGTTGGGTACCTATGGGATGGGGTTTGCTGGAGCCATGGCCATACAGGAAACATAATAAGTCTGATCTTCTGTACTAACAGAAGTCACTTCATGTGTGACATCCTTCCCCTCCTTGAACTCTCCTGTAACAGCACTTATGCCAATGAGCTAGTTGTCTTTCTTGTCGTAGCCATTGACATTGGAATGCCCATTGTCACTATCTTTATTTCTTATGCCCTCATCCTCTCCAGCATTCTTCACATTAGTTCTACTGAGGGAAGGTCCAAAGCATTCAGCACTTGCAGCTTCCACATAATTGTGGTTTCTCTTTTTTTTTGGTTCTGGGGCTTTTATGTATCTCAAACCACCTTCCATTTTGCCCCTTGACCAAGGGAAAGTGTCCTCTCTATTCTATACCATTGTAGTGCCTATGTTAAATTCATTTATCTATAGCTTAAGGAACAAGGATGTCAAAGTTGCCCTGAGAAAAACCTTGAGCAGAAAAATATTTTCTTAAGAAAAGAGTAGTATTTGAGGAAAGAAATACAATGCTTTGATTATGAGTGTATGTGTTTTCAATGAGTAATTCAAGTTCCAGTTTTTTTTCTATTTAATGCAGAAAGAATATTTTAAGTATTTACATTTGGGTGGGTGTTTGGTGCAGACTTAATTTACTTGCTCCTGTTCCACCCCAAATAGTCCAAAATTTCTTCATTTTATGCATTTAAAAAATAATTGCAGATCATTTAATCTTGAATGGGTCTTATACAACATTTAATCTAGTCTTGTCAATTAACAGACACTGGAGACTCAGAAATATATATGCTACTCAAGGATATACAACTAGGTAGTGCCACAACTGGGGTTGGAATCTAGGCCCTTGAATCCTAATTTCCTTTGGTATTTGTTTTATGCCATGTTTTCTTGCTTTGTTGTTGCCCTTATAGATTTCCTCTTAAAAGTATAACATAACACATTAAAATCTGATGCTATTCAAAGTAAGTTAATGCAACTTCTCAATAAATGCTTTTGAGCATTATATTTTTTTCCCAAGAGGGTAGGAGATGAAACATTTCTTAAGTTGATCGTGGCTAAATAACAAGAGAAGTGTGCTGAGACTATGATGTGTGGGTGGCACTGAGTTAAGACTGAGGTTGTGATGGAACCATATGAACCAGTCTAGTGAATTAGGACTTCTATAGGATTCAGGGTTCTAAAGAGGCTGAATAGAAAGTCATACATTATTTTAAGATGAAGAGAATCTGAATTTAGAGCTTTTTCAAGGGTTAGTTTGGGTGTTTGCACTGTGACGAAGAAATTTGTGACTTAGGATGATCAACTAAAGGCTTGGAAGTTCTAAAAGGGGCAACAAATAATTTCGGAACTTTATTTAGTTAGTAAGGCAGCACCAAGCAGTTGATTACTAGAAGAGTCAATTTCCATTGAATTTTAAAGCATTGCAGGCACCACTGACCTTCTCATATAGACATATGTGGGAAAGGGATAATTTACCTAAGATTGATTTTTAAACTCACAACATTATATAAAGAGAGGTATTTATACATAAAAACTCTTTGATCTAAATGATTTATTAGCAGCAAAGGAAGGTTCTTTGGAACAGCACCAATGTGTTAAGTGCTGAGGAGACACTTTGATTGATGAGTTTTTTCTTGGAAAAATTCTCTTCCTTGGGGAAAAAGGGAAGTTTTGGTTCAGTGTTCAGTTTTGTCCTTCAGTATGACACAAATCAGAGGGGTTGAAGTCATGAGACTGAGTGTGTGTAGGTGAAGATTTTGCTTTAGTCAGCATGGAAGAGGGAAAGAAAAGTGAGTTCAAGAGACCTGTGGGTGAGCGTCAGGTGGGTGAGGTGAATAGGCCTTATAAGGTAGGCAGCAAAGAAAAACAGCAGTTCGTGAGGCATACAGTGGAGTTAGTCTTGCATCCTGTTTAGTGATTATGTGATATATATTTAGTGGTTAATTAATGTCTCTAAATATACATTTCTTTATTTTTTAAAAGTGAGACAGCAGTCCTGACTTTGTAGGGTCTTTGAGAATGCAAATCCCTTAATAAATCTTAGTAGTCACCCTGCAAGAATTCCTTCATCTAATTATCAGCACTTCCTTGAGTTTTTGCATGACCTGAGGCAAACCACTTTACCTTCCTGGAACTCTGCTTAGTCATGAGAAAAATGAATTCTCTTCTAACTTTCATTAAAAAAGTAATATATTCTGGCAAAGTAATACTTGCACATGGTATAATATTAAATAATAAAGGTGAAGTTTATTCAATGAAAATATGTCTTTCTCTCATCTAGTCATTCCAGTTCTAAATTCTCCTCCTTAGAAGCAACAACTGTTGCTAATTTCTTATGAATCTTCCCATATTAAAGCATCTCTCTCTCTCTCCTCTCCCCCTTTGCCCCATGTCTTATTTTAAAGTTGTATAAAAAGGCATTTAAGAATGTTTTTTCCAGTGGTAACAGTTTAGCAAAGAATGGGACAAAAAACATTCCAAGGGTGAAATAAAGAGATGTCAATCACAGAAAATTCCTGCGAAGGTATTTGGCTGAGAAAAGAGAGGAAGGGTGGAGGCATCTTGGCCCTGGAAGCATCACTGTTGGCCCCAACTCTACAACCACAGGCTAAGATTTTAGTTTTCTGATCTTCTGTTCTCACTACATGGCTGCACCACCTCTTTCTCTATTTGGTTGATACTGGGGTGAAGCCAGAGACTTTGATAGTTGAAAATACCAAGATGGCAAGTCTTTTTAATTCAGCTACATTTCTATACACGTGTGTTTATCTATCAATGAGGAATTCTTGGAACAACTAATATTTATTGTTGCAAATTTGAAATGTGAAATATGTCTGAAGAACAAAGATGACTTATGTCTCAATGTAGTAGTTTGTATTATTGGCCAAAATTCATCAGTCATTGAGTAGTATTGTATATTCATTCCCTTGCCATGGTCTCATAGAGGTAGGATATATTTCCCTGCCCATTGATGTTTGTCTTGGCCATGTGACTTGTTAGGTTAAAGTATATCCCAGCGGGACCTCCAAAATGTTAGGTTAGACCTGCCAGGGTAGGGTTGTGCAATCTGGTGCCATTTGACAGATGCAAATTATTGCACAGCAGTTAGACTGGAAAATATAGTTTATTTAGAAAGTAAACTAGAGAGAGAAAAGAGATTCAACTCCCCAAGGCAGGGGCGGGTACCAATGCTAGGAAACATGGTGGCCATAGCTTAAAGAACCACGTGGGCACACCAGAGTTTAACAAAGCAATGCCGGCTGGCTGCTTGAAGTTTAATCCTTTTAAACTTTTCCTTTGATAGGGGAAGGTCATCAAGGTGATTGGGCGGTGGTCTGCTTCATGTCATCATGGAGGGGACAGGGAAGCACAGGTACTAACGTCAGGTGATACACGGCAGACAGGTGGGTGGGTTAGTCGCATGATTGCTGCCATAGTGATGGGGTCTATCTGTGTCATGAAGGGCTGATTATGTTAACTGGTTTACAAAACAAGCTGGGAGGGAGTTGTAGCAGTAGTTACCTCTAAGAAACCAGTTCTGTCCTTGGCTAGTGGACTAGAGGGTAAATTAAAGTAAACTGCTAGAAAAATACGGCAAAGCTAAGCAATGTTAAAACGGCTGCTCGCTGACTATATTGACTCCATGTTATGTCCTTTCATGTCTCATTTTGGTTAATAGGATATTAGCAGATGTCTTGTAAGCAAAAGCTTGTAATGTCTTTGAAAGGTGGGGTTAGCACTCTTATTCTTCTGCCATTGCCTCCAAAAGAGCCTCTCCTGTATAACTGCCATCCTTTCCCACTAATTCTCACCAAACACATGTGAAGCAGTGTTCATTGTGTAGAGCAAGGGGAGCTGTCCACGTGAGCCCAGGCAAGATGAGCAACCACAATCAACTTGTAGACATGTGAGGAGCAAATATTAATTGTAGCATGCCAATGAGATTTTGTTTTATTGTTGCATAACAATAATTAACAAATCCACTCAGAGAACAGAAAAGGAGAATCTCATCTGGAGTACGAAAGTTTCTTCATCCTCTGTGTGCTATGTTATAAGATATTGTTTAACTTACCATCACAAGATATATCTATATAATCTATATCTAATTATAATCTTTTCTCAATATTTATATGTATAAATGAGTATAAAACATTATACTCAATGTTTTAGTAGTATAAATAATGCCATGACTGTCACTTTTGTGTTAAAATTTTTATCTAGATTTCTGATTATTTTCCGAGGAGAGATTCCTGTTGCATCTTCCTTATTTTTCAATTCGAAATATTTTCTAATTTTTCCTGTGATTTATTTCTTTTTGAGCCATGCGCTATGTATAAGTATGTTGCTTAATCATTCTTTTCTCAGATATATTTTTGCTAAGTTGATAAGTGGAGCAGAACTTCAGCCTTTTCTTTTCTCTTTGTTCTTTGGTCACCCTAATTGGAATGAATTCACACTTTAACATGTTATATATTTTTAAAAAATTTTTAACTTAAAAAAAATAGATTTTTTCTTTTTTGTCATTTCTCCCAAAACAATGATAAGCTTTGTGACAAAGAAAAAAAGTCACCAGTTATGTGATATGAAGGACTCAGCCTTTTCCTGATGCTTATTTGTTATTAGTGAATACTTCACATTTACATCACTGACCTTGGGTCACTATGAGGCCATGACTCTTTAGGTCTGTTTCCTGTGAATGGTTCATTAGTTATAGGGTTTGTTGATGCTATGGCCCAACCAGGGGACACGAACAAATTGTTCTTTTGAGATCACAATTGCATTAATCTTTACTTGTGTAAACATAGTTCCTTTCTTTCAGGCTTCTTTCAGCACCTATGTCACAGGTGGACAGATTTGTAGTCATAAGAACTAGCATTGTGCTGTCCAGTGTCACCAACTTCATCTCTTCATCCTTTGTTTTAATTCTTTTCATCATCCTGTGTTTACCCAATGCTGAAGATAAGTCCAAATCTTCAACATCTACAGTTCCAGAAATCTGTTTATTCCTTTCTTTGTATTAGGATCTTACATTTATCTCAGATATTTTCCTGGAACTATGGGATAGAATAAATTACACATAGTCTCCTCTACCAAGATGAATGGTCTGGTCAACATCTTGAGAAACAAAGCTATCTAACTTGCTGCAATAAGATCTCTGTAATTTTTCTCTTGAATTTGAACGGTGATGGTATTAAGACTCCTTTTGCATACTTTCAAGGAAGTATTTGTTTCTTAATATTTTCCTTATAATGTAGGCTATATTTAATCTTTCTACCAATGGCTAGAATCATAGCTAAGATCACAGGCTGGGATAGTCCTGCTATGTTATACTGGTGACTAGATGTCACGTATACCACAGCTGGTTGCTGGAAAAAAAGTCTTTGCTTTCATGAACTCTACATTGTCTTAGCTTCTTCATACCACTTCTTCGAGAATCAAAGACCTAAGCAGAGCATCCGACTGGCTGAAGTTGGGTAGTATAATTGGGCTGTAGATGCCAATAGTCTGGGAATTGGTGTCCGGCAATACTTGTGAAGATGTTTTAACTAAGATTCACATAAGGGCAGATTCTTTTTTAAAATTTTTATTTTAATTTATTTTAATTTATCTTTTTATTGTAAAGATGTGCGGTACAATTCAGGGTTAGGTATACAAATGTTCATTATGCAGGTACCCTTGTTGATGAGGTGTGACCCTCTCTCAACTGTTTCCCTCAACTGAAGGACAGATTCTTCTGCAAGAATGGATGCGTGAGGAGACTAAATAGCAATTGTACTTCCTTATCCTTCAGGTCTCTGACTATCACTTCCTTAGAGAAGTTATTTCTTACCTTATGAACTCAGTTCAGTTTCTCTTAGTTAATGCATCCATATAACCTTCTATTTCCCTTTTGAGCACTTATCACACTTTAAATTCATTATAAATAATAGCCTCTAGGATCTCTTTCTAATACATGTTTGGTTTAGGGTTTAACAAGACATGCAGGTAGTATAAATTCCAGGCCCATACACATGTGTGTAGTAAAGGATTCTTAAGGGAGAGGGTTTTCCCCCTGACCTCCCTCCCCTCCTGCTTTTCTAACCAGAACCATGGCTGAGACTAGCCTGTATCCTCATCATCTTCCTGAGTGAGTCAATTCATTTCTAGTTCATTCACTCGGATTTTACCTTCTTTGGGCACAGGTTTATGAGGATGGTGAGGGGTGACATTTTCTCTAATCCCACCTCCACTCTACCTGGCCTCCAGGCTTCACTTCTTGCCCCTCATTTATGAAAACCCAGGCTCCAGGACTCTGAGGACTGGCAGAGGTTTCCAAGGGAAACATCTATACTGTTAGATCCCTGTTTTCCTGTCTCCCCTCCCCCTAAAAAACTATTTTCAGATCAGCTAAGCCAATTAGTGGCTTAGCATTTTTATCGTTAGCATTTTTATTTGGCTTTCACTGTTCTGGTGAGAGGACTTTTTTACCCCCCCCCCTGCCCCCCCCAAACATTCAAACTGCTAATTGGTTAGAAATGTCAATTAGGAAAACTAATAAAAGGACAGACTTATGTTTTTTGTTTTAATAAGTAGAAATAATTCTCTCTCTCTTATGCTTTCTTGGGCTACTTTTTTATGGTAGGCAAAACTGTCATAGGAGAGGAAATAATAGAAGAAAAGTAAGTTTCCTAAAATAAATTCAGAAATCAATTAAAATATAGAACTGGAAGTAGGCTCACAGACTCTTGGACAGAGTGTGGGTCATTTGGTTCAATTATCTCTCCTATGACAGTTTCACCCATAGAAATATATAAAAATATATCAATTTTACAAGTTAATGAATGTTAGGTGGCAGTCACCTTCTCACTTTGCTCATTGAGGTGGCCTGTATTTGCTGTAATGTGGGGAACAAGGAGAGCCATGCTTTTATCAGCCAGACTCATCCTGATTGCAGTGGCCAGGGAGTACCTACAGGAGTTGTTTATGTAGACAGCCTGCTTGGCATGTATGTTGCGGAAACAGATGCTGGGCAGGAATATGACTGCGGCAGCCCTGAGCTTGCACAGAGGAGGAAGAGGAGCCTAGAAAGCAACCACCAAGGAGTCTCTAGAGTCACTCTATCTGTTTATCTACTCTCCTAATTTTCTTCTTCTGTTCTCCCATGCCCCTGTTTTCTGTGTTGAAACCAGATGGAACACAATATTACAGAGCATGATGGGGTCAGTGTTCTCCTGTTTGTTCCAAGTCAGCCAAATATTCTGTCTCAGGCTTTAAGTCTGGTAGTTCTTCCCTCTTAAAAATTCTTGTCAACTCACAGAATGGGCAACAATGGGCTATCTCTCCTGCCTTTGCATTTTAGCACCAGAGTCCCTGTAACTGGACAATGCAGTGAATGCAGTGCCCTTTCTAAGACAGCTGGCATTTATAGAAGGCTTTCTGCCAGGATTTCTAAAACAGGAATGAGGAGGAGTGTTGCTTCAGGGAAAAAGTGGGTCTTGAGCGAGACAGAGAGAGAGAGAGAGAGAGAGAGAGAGAGAGAGGGAGAGAGAGAGAGAGAGGTTGAGATTGAGAGAGAGAGAGAGAGAGAGAGAGAGAGAGAGAGAGAGAGAGAGAGAAATGTTTATCTTCTTTATCTTCATCTTAGGGTTGAAGGATGAGGAGATGAGGAACTGTTGTTTCTGGGAAGTAGGTTCAGCCAACAGCATCACTAGGGGAGGGAATCAAAGATCCCAATTCCTACATGGTCATGTTATCTTTTTAAAATATTTTATTTTAAAGATGTGTGGAACAATTCAGAATTAGGTATACAAGTGGACATCATGCAGGTAAAGTTTGGGCCTCCCTTTGGTCCCTACTTTGCCTGGTTTGAGATCAAGTACGCTTATTGATGTTGTGTCCCCCGCAACCCCTGGCAGGATTTCACTACACTACTGCCAATCCCTCTCTTATAGTATTATGGTAAATATCCAGAGTCCGCTTACAAGTGAGAACATGTGGTACTCTGTTCTTTGTTTCTGTGATAGATCATTGAGTATTATAGACTCTAAAGCCATCCAAGTTGCTGCAAAGTTCACGTGTCTGTCCTTCTTTATGATTGTGTGATATTTCATTGTGTATATGTACCACTTTTTAAAAATTCAGTCCAGTTTTGATGGGCAGCACGTTTGGGTCCATGTTTTTGCTATTGTGAATAGTGTTGTAATAAATGTGTGTGCAGGTATCTTTTTTGTATAATGATTTGAGTTCCTCCAGGTATATTCCCTGTAGGGGAATTGCTGGGTCATATGGAAGGTCAATTTCTAGCTCTTTCAGAAGTCATCACACTGTTTTCCATAGACGTTGAACTAGTTTGCATTCCCACCAGCAGTGGAGAAGAGTTCCCTTTTCTCTGCATCCTTGCCAGCATCTGTTGTTATTTGTTTTATTAAGTATGGCCATTCATACTGGGGTTAGGTGGTATCTCATTGTGGTTTTGATTTGCATTTTTCTGATGATTAATGAGGATGAGCACTTTCATGTGTCTGTTGGCTGCCTGTGAATCTTCTTTTGAGAAGTGTCTATTCATGTTCCTTTGCCCACTTAAAAATTTTTTTAAAAAATTTTTTATTTTAAAGATGTGGGGTACAATTCAGGGTTAGGTATACAAATGTTCATTATGTAGGTACCCTTGTTGATGAGGTGTGCCCCACACCCCTGGCAGTATCCCACTACTGCCAACCCTTACTTACAGTATTATGGTAATTGTTCAAGGTCTGCTTATGAGTGAGAACATATGGTACTCTGTTCTTTGTTTCTGAGATAGATCACTGAGTATGATAGACTCTAAATCCGTCCAAGTTGCTGCGAAGTCCATATGTTTGTTCTTCTTTATGACTGCATAATATTCCACTGTGTATATGTACCACATTTTTTTTATCCACTCCAGTTTCATTGGGCGGCACGATTGGTTCCATGTTTTTGCAAATGTGAGTAGTGATGCAATAAACATGCATGTGTAGTTGTCTTTTTTGTAGAATGATCTGAGTTCCAGGTGTATTCCCAATAGGGTAATTGCTGGATCATATGGAAGGTTAATGTCTCGTTCTTTCAGAAATTGCCACACTGCTTTCCAAAGAGTTTGCACTAGTTTGCATTCCCACCAACAGTGTAGAAGCATTCCTTTTTTTCCGCATCCTTGCCAGCATCTGTTGTTGTTTGTTTTATTAAGTATGGCCATTCTTACTGGGGTTAGATGGTATCTCAGTGTGGTTTTGATTTGCATTTTTCTGATGATTACTGAGGCTGAACAGCAATATGTTGGCTGTGGGTTTATCATAGACACTTTTTCATGTGTCTCTTGGCTGCCAATATCTCTTCTTTTGAGACGTGTCTATTCATGTCTTTTGCCCACTTTTTAATGGCACTGTTTGTTTTTTCTCTTTCAGCATATTTAAGTTCCTTGTAGATCCTGCAAGTTAGGGCTTTGTCAGATATACAGTTGGAAAATATTTTTTCCCATTCTGTGAACTGTCTCTCCACTCTCTTGATGGTTTCTTTTGCTTTGCAGAAGCTTTTCAGTTTGATGAGGTCCTACTTGTCTATCTTATCTCTTTATGGCATGGACATTTGGGATTTGATCAGGAATTTGTTGCCTACTCTGATTTCTGTAAGGGTGTCTCCTGCATTTTCTAAGATTCTTATAGTTTGAGGCTTTAGGTTTAGGTCTGTGATTCATTTAGAGTTGATTTTTGTGTATGATGATAAGTATGGATCCTGTTTCAGTCATCTGCATGTTGTCAGCCAGTTTTCTCAGCACCATTTACTCAATAGGTTCTCCTCTTCCATGGATGTTGTTGGAGGCTTTGACAAAGATGAGTTGGTTGAGAAATTGAAGCTTTACTTCCGAAATCCCTATCTTGTTCCGTGAGTCCATATGCCTGTTCTTGTACCAATACCAGTCTGTTTTGATTATTGTAGTCTTATAATAAAACTTAAAGTCTGAAAGTGTGATGCCTCCCACTTTATTTCTTTTGTTAAGGGTTGTTTTGGCTATTTGTGGTTGTTTATGTTGGCATATGAATTTCTGTATTGTCATTTCCAGGTCTGAGAAGTATGATGTTGCTAATTTGATGGGTATTGAATTGTTGAATCTGTAGATTGTCTATGGTAGAATGGACATCTTAACAATGTTGAATCTTCCTATCCATGAGCATGGAATATTTTTCCATTTGCTTGTGTCTTCTTGGATTTATTTGAGAACTGTTTTGTAGTTTTCATTGTAAAGGTCTTTCACTTCTCTGGTTAAGAAGAAGCCAAGGTATTTCATTTATTTTGTGGCTATTGTGAATGGGATTATGCTTTTTATTTGATTTTCTGCTTGTTTTTTTGTCAGAGTATAAGAATACAACTGTCTTTTGCACATTCATTTTGTACTCTGAGACTTTTCCAAATTCCTTTATCAGTGCAAGGAGGTTTTTGACAGATTCTCTTGGATTTTTGAGGTATAGAATCATATTGTCAGCAAAGAGGGATAACTTAACTTCCTCTTTTCCTGTTTGGATACCCCTGATTTTCTTCTCTTGTCTAATTGCTCTAGCTAGGACTTCTAACACAATGTTTAACAGGGGAGGTGAGAGTGGGCAGCTTTGTCTTGTTCCAGTTTTCAGGGGAAATGTTTGTGCCCATTTAGCAATATGCTGGCTGTGGGTTTATCATAGATAGCTCTTACTGTTTTGAAGTATGTCCTTCTATGCCTAAGTGTTTGAGGGTTTTTATCAGGAAGGGATGCTGGATTTTATCAAAAGCTTTTCTGCATCTATTATATAATCATGTGGTTCTTGTTTTTACATATGTTGATGTATTTAATTACATTTA
Source organism: Tarsius wallacei (assembly GCA_963574415.1). NCBI lineage: Eukaryota > Metazoa > Chordata > Mammalia > Primates > Tarsiidae > Tarsius > Tarsius wallacei. Next base: position 9,294 of record CAUYQG010072327.1, on the reverse strand, counting down.
TTATTTTGCAAATGCTGAAACAGTCCTGCATCCTGGGGATGGAGCCTACTCTTTCATGGTGGGTGATTTTTTCTTTAGATTAGAAAATATTGTTTACTTAAAAGTAAATTAGAGGGGAGGAAGGAGGGAGAGAGAGAGCTCCTCAAGTAGGGGTGGTGGGGATGATTTTTGATATGTGTTGTTGTATCCAATTTGCTAGAATCTTGAGAATTTTTGCATCTATGTTCCTCAGGGATATTGGCCTGTAGTTCTCTTTTTTTGTTGGATATTTACCTGGTTTGAGTATCGGTGTAATGTTAGCTCATGAAATGGTTTGGGGAGATTTCTGTCTTTCTCAATTGCCTAGAATACTTTATTTTTTTTGTTTGCTGGGTTCTATGGTATCTTATGCATAAGTGTTTAGGATGGAAGATTTTCAATAGGATTGGTATCAGCTCCTCTTTGTATGTTTTGTAGAATTCCGCTGGGAAGCTGTCTGGTCCAGGGCTTTTTTTGGTAGATAGTTTTCTTATGATGGAGTCCATTTCCTGTGTTGTTGTTGGTCTATTTAGTGTCTCAATGTTTTCTTGTTTCAACCTTGGGAGGTTGTATGATGTCAGAAAGTCCTCCATTTCATTTAGGTTATCAAGGTAGTTTCCACACAGGTGTGCACAGTACTCTCTGGTAATCTTTTATATTTCTTTGGGATCAGTTGTGATTTGATCTTTTGCATTTCTGATTGTGTTTATTTGGGCTTTTTCTCTCTTTTTCTTGGTCATTCTGGCTAGGGGGTCCATCAATCTTGTTTATTCTTTCAAAGAACTAGCTTTTTGTTTTACTAATTTTTTCTAAGATATTTTTGTCTTCTATGTTCTGTATTTCGGCTTTTACTTTGGTGATCTGGATTCTTCTGCTAAAGTTGGGGTTTTGGTGGTCTTAGATGATTTGTAAGGCTGTTAACTTGTGATTTTTTTCATTTTCTTGATGTGTGTTCATAGAGATATAAACTCCCCTCTTAGAACTGTTTTCATGGTATTCCCGTGGTTTTGGTAAGATGTTTCTTCATTTTCATGTGTTTCCAGGCATCTTTTAATTTCCGTTTTGATTTCTGTGTTGACTCTGTAGTCATTCAGCATCATGCTCTATAGTGTCCATGTCTTTGTGAGTTTTGAGGGAATTTTGTTGGTGGTAATATTTAGTTTTATTCCACTGTGGTCTGAGAAGTTGCATGGCAGTATTTCAATCTTATGAAATTTGTGTATGCTTGATTTATGGCTGCGGTTGTGATCAATCTTGGAGTACGATCCATGTGGTGAGGAGTTGAATGTACATTCCATGGTTGTTGGGTTGAATGTTCTGTAGGTATCTATTAAGTCCATTTGGTCAAATGTCAAGTTGAGGTTCTGGATCTTTTTGTTAATTTTTTTGCCTCAATAATTTATCTTGGCTTGTTAGTGGGGTATTTAAGACCCCAGCTATAATAGTGTTAGAGTCAATATCTACTTTTTAGTTTATTTAGTAGTTGCTTTATAAACACTGGTGCTCCTGTGTTGGGTGCATGTATGTTTACAATATATATTTCTTATTGATGAATTGAACCTTTTATCATTATGTGGTGTCCTTCTGTATCTTTTAAAATTTTTGATAGCTTAAAGGTTTTTTTTGTCTGACATTAAGATTACAAATTCTGCCTTCTTTTGTGATCAATTCACCTGAAAATTCATTTTCCATCTTTTAACTTTGTATCTGTGTGTGTCCCTTGTGGTGAGATGAGTTTTCTGGATGCAGCAAATTATTGGATCATGGTTTTATCCAGTTTGTCATTCTGTGTCTTTTCAGTGGTGCATTTAGTCCATTCATGTGATTGTTTATCCCTGTCATGAGGTTCTTATAAAGTTTTTTCTTTGTTTGTTTTCTTTTAACTTTTGGGTTGATACGTGTGTTTTCAGGTTTGCAATCACGATGTATTCTCTGTTGATTCCATGTTTTCCTGTTTTCTTGAGAAGTGCATGGTCATTTTTTTTTCTTTGTTCTGTGCTTAATACCTTTTTAAGCATCTCCTGTGGAGCTGGTCTGGAAATTGCATAATCTCTTAGAGATTGGATGTCTGGGAAAGATTTTAATTCTCTATCACTGGTGAAACTGAGATTGGCTGGGTAGGAAATTCTTGGTTGAAATTGTTTATCTTTGAGGACTTTGAATATTGGACTCTAGTCTCTTCTAGCTTGTAGTGTTTCTGCCAGTAAGTCTGCTGCTATTCTATTTGGTTTTTCCCTGGTAGGTGGTCTTGACATTTCTCTCTTGCTGTTTTTAGGATTTTTTTCTTTTGTACCTACTTTGTGTAGCTGAATTACTGTATGTCTAGGAGTTGCTCTTCTAATTTGATGTCTTGTGGGGGTTCTCTGTGTCTCTTGTGTTTGGATGGTCACATCTTTGGTGAGATGGGGAAAGTTTTCTTGGATAACCTCCTAGAATACTTTCTCCAAGGTGTTCTCCATTTCTCTTTCTTCTTCTGGGACAAAAATCAGGCATAGATCCAGCCTCTTGATATATTCACACATCTCTTGGAGGCTTTGTTCTTTCTCTCTGAGTTTTCTTTTATTTTTTTACAGATTGGGTTAATTCCATGTTTTGGTCTTCAAGTTCTGAGATTCTTCTGGTTGATTAATTCTGCTTTCCAAGCTTGTCATCTTGTTATTTATTTCCTGGATGAATTTTTTTATTTCCAAAATTTCTGTTACAAGTTCTTTCAGTGTTGCATCTTGTCTTTCTTGAGTCTTATTCACTCTTGATCCATTCCCTAATCCCTGTTGTATTCTGGGGCCAGTCATTGGTGACTTCCTTTGTTTGGGCTCTGAGGTCTGATTTTTCAGGTATTTTCTCTTTGGTACACTGGGAATTACCTGTGTTTTCCCCCTTATTTGTGACAGATCCCTTTCTTTTATCTTTAATTCCGTTATTCAGTGGCAGTAGGAGAGGCTTTCACTTCTGATGTTTTCTCAGCCCTCTATTCTTCCTTGATCAGTGTTCTTAATTTGTTTTATTTTGAAACAGGCCTGTTGGTGGGAAGATTTGCTGTCTCTTGTAGTTTTGAGGGTTGAATAAGGTGGAGGATAGGACCTAGGATTCAGAAACTACTTGCAAGTCACAATGTACACTGATTGTGGTATGTGTTCCCAGAGACCCACTACCTACCACAGCTCTATATTATGATGCATGGGTACATGTGTGTACCTCCTGAATCCAAGATAAAGTAGCAGCAATAAAGAGAACAGAGAAAAGTAGAATGAAATAATACAGACAGACACAGATTAAAGAAAAAAGCAAAGGAAAAAAGCAGAAACTAAAGCAAAAAACAATTACTCACACACACACCCAACACAAAAATGAAAGGAGAAGAAAAAGGAAAATAGAAAAAAAAAGGAATTCAATCAACTCTCACACACACATTCACACACACATTAAACTAAAAAAAAGAATAAACACACAAGCAAAGAAACTGAAAGATGAACATTCAATCATTCATGTACACACATAATCAGAAGACAAAAAATGAAAGAAGAAAGAAAGAAAAAAGATGGGGGGAATGCAGATTGAACCCTCTCACACACATTCATGCACAAAGGAAAAAAATTAAAAAGAAAAACAAACAGAAAAAAATAAAATTACCTATTGGGTACAATGTTCACTATTTGGGTGATGGGTACACAAATCGCACCATCACACAATATACCCATGCAACAAACAAGCACATGTACCTGCTGAATTCAGAGTAAAAAGCAAAAGAAAAATAATAAATAACTCTCTAGAAATAAAACAAAACAAAAAACAAAAAACAAAAACAAAGCACAGCCTGCCCTCTTGTGGCAAGATCTGTAACTGTTCCTCTCAGCTGCTCACAGGTAAGCCCCTCTACTGTCCCCTGTGGAGCTATGGCCTCATTCACAATCTCCCCAGTGTCTGACTTGGGGAAGGAGGAGGAGTTGGTTGGGGTAAGTGGGGCCTCAGTCCTCCCGTCCCACTCTTGTATGGTTAGGAGGCTCCCCTTTGGTGGGGAGGTGAGGGATTGTCTCTTCCCCAGGTACTGGTGGGGAATGCCCCAGCTAAGTTTATCCTGGAGTAGAGTCCTCCTATTTTGGCTGATGTCCAGGCTCTGTCTGGGTTCATCCCTCTCTATCATGCTCCAACAATGTGAATCTAACATTCAGAGGATTACTGGGGAGGAGGGGGTTGGGTCAGCCCCAGACTCACCACTGATCTCTTGGGGGTCTTCCTTGTCTTTTTCTGGTCACACCCTTTGTCCCACATCTGAATCAGGGTAGGAGGTGGGGCACCTGAGACTCAGCACTTTTCCTGTCTGTTGGGAGTTTGTGCTTTTGGGATATTCCCTCTGGGTCACAATCAGCCCCTGAGTAGTTAATCCACCGGTCTATCACTTCATGGTGAACAAGCTGGAGCATTTTCCAGTTTTCAAGATGGTGGCAGGGTGCCTGTTTCATCTTCTCCAGTAGGGCTCTGCCTCTGGCTCCCTCACTGTGTCCCCTACGCAGCCCTTGTTGCCAGTGTTTGGCCAGGTGCTACAGTGGTGAGGCAGAGCCTGGAGCCAGCAGTCACTCCTGGCAGCTTCTTTCTGGGAAGGGCTTGGCTGATTTTTAAAAAATGGCACTGGGCTTCTGTACCCAGAAGAACTAGGAGCCAAACAGAGCAGCTGTGGTACTAGCTGCTTCACCAGGAGAGCCCTGGCCACTTGCTCTTGAGTCCCCACTCAGTTAGCCACTCACTCACCCGCTTACTCACAGCCACATGGGTAAAATTTTCCATACACTCACTCACTCACACTGAGACTCACATAGTCTGACTGACTCCACTGCCATCTTCTTCTCTTCTCAGTCATGTTCTTTTTAATAAGGGTGGTGGAGTTGCTAAGTTAGAATCTAAAACAACAGATATATTTGTTTATTAGTGTCTGCGTGGCTTGGGCTTATGGAAAGGAACAAAGGGGAGTAGAGAAAGAAATGCTAGGAAAGTGGCAGTTATCCGGCATCTGTTATATGGCAGGTACTGCCAGGCACTTTTCTTGGGTTATGCAATCAGTGTCCCTGGAGGTGGGGATCGAAGAGTGTCAGGGAGGATAAATAAATTGCCTACAGCAGGGCTTGATTCAGAGCTTTAAAGGCCACCCACATTAAGTTCAAAATAAAAGTTTTAATTCTTGAAATAACACAAAACTTATATGTATATGGAAATTAAGGTAGCTTCTCTTCTCTTTGCTGTTGTTATTGTTTTCATTGTAAAATTTTAGAAATGCTTTCCAAAGCCACTTACTATGCTGGTGTTCTAAGCTTACATTTAGTTTGCCTGTTGGATAGCCCAACCCAACCCCAAATTAGGAAATCTAGTCCACGAGGGATTCATAGTTAGAGCTGTATTACTCCAAAACTTATGAGAAGAGTGGGATAAGGTGGTGAGAGTCTTTGTTGCACTGAGTCAATTCACTGGAGAATTCCTGGCCAGGTATCAGTGACATCAACAACAGGGGAATGTTGCAGCTACACAGTTGACCATTTAGTGGTGGTGGTGGTGGAGGCGGTGTGTGTGTGTGGGGCTATAGCTATAAACTTGACCTTTGGTTGGGTTGAGGGTAGGAAGAGAAGTGGCAGATCCAGGGAAAGTCCCTTGAGGTGGGGTCACTGTAGTCAGTCAGCAGAGCATCTGAGAGCATTTCTTCTGTAGCTGTATGTGTAAATGACATGATGCTGCTGAACTTGGATATTCAGTAGCAGCTAGATGGGAGCCTAGGATTGGCAGAGTAACAACATGGCAGCTGCAGAAAGCTGACTCTGAGTAGAAAGTACCTACAGGGACAGCCTTGTATTTATATGTGCTAGGAGCAGGGATGATTCTCTATATAACCAGGCCTTGGTCCAAGCATTCTGGTAATTACAGAGAGGCATAATTTTTTATTTTATTTTAAAGATGTGGGGTACAATTCAGGGTTAGGTATACAAATGTTCATTATGCAGGTACCTTTGTTAAGAAGCATAATTTGACAGGGTCTTTGCTGGAGAAGTGTCAGACTTTACCCGGGGTTGGTGCCAGGCTGCTCTACCGGGGCTATCTCTGAGAAGATGGGATCCTGTGGCTTTATACTGTCCTTTCATTAATGATGTATTTTCAACTGGGTGATGTAAGAATTTAGGGCTTTGGAACCTCCAAGATATTCGTATGGAATTTGGTTAGCATTTACTAAGTGCATTGAAGGACCTCATTTGGGATGAGAATGAAGCATCAAGACCCTGTCAGAGATTGTTATCTTGTGTTTTATTTTTTCTGTGATAATGATTTTAGATCTGGGCCCTGACTATTTTTTTTTTTTTACAACCTCTCTGCATTTGGTGATAAAATCCTCCCACCCCAAACTTTTTTGAAGCTTTTAAAGACCAGTTTAGATCTTTCTGCAAAGCTGGGAGGTGCATGGCAAGGCTGAATAGTAGAATTTTGCATGAATTTTGCAATCTATAATTAAAAAAGCATAAAATTTTGAAATATACAGTTAAAAAAGGCAAAAATTTTGAAATCTGTAGTTAAAAGATATAGGGTAGGAGTGCTAATTTTTTACTTGTGCCTTTGGGCAAGTCGCTTATCCCGAGTCCTTATCTATAAAATGGGATAACTATATGATCTCATAAGAATGTAGGATTGATTAATATTGAGTGTTAATATGCTTCATAAGTGGTAGTGTGAAGGACAAATGTTTCTTGTTATTTTAATTGTGGGCTTAGCTAGTTTTGGGGTGGGGAAGAGGTAGAGAAAAAGAGCAACAGGTCAAATGCTAAGGTAAAGTGCGTGCCTCTGTGGTACCTTTCTTAGCCTTATTGAGAGGGTCCCTTCTTCTGGGCTCTGCTCTGGCTATCCACTGACAATATCCTCCAAATTGGTTTGAGGAAAAAGGGAAGGCACCCAGCTGGCGACTGTGCTCCCACTTCTAAGATATGCATTAAACTGAAAGCAAAAATGAAGCCTTTATTCACTTACTGCTATAGTGTAAGCAAGAGGCAAAAAGAAAAAGAAGGTGATGCCAACTCCTCAAGCAAAACAGCATAGTATTGGGAAAGGGTCAGATGGATCAGCTTAGATGGGATGGGGGTAGGAAAAATCATGGGAGGTGTGAGAGGGGGAAATACTCAGTGTGGAAAAGTCTGAGTACCATACTAAGGCAGAGTGAAGAAAAATGTCTTCAAGGCTCCCCCTTGGCAGACACACTGAGCAGTGTCTCAATGGAGGTTCCTCTTCCCTCACTCCTTTCATTTAAGATATCTCTGAATGAAAGCACTTAGGGTAAGAATGAGGATTTGCATAAGGCCATGGGCCAGTGGCAGAGGGGAGGGAAGGGGACGTGAGTCCTCGACTGGAACTCACTCCACAGATTTCAATGCATTATCTGTGCACCAAGTCTGGGGTGGGGAGGGCAGCTTTTCCTTGTGAGGCCTGCCTAGTAAAGTCTTGGTAGCTACTCTATTCAGGCCTGAAAGATCACACACAGATTCTGGTTTGGAGTTGGATCCCTTACCTTTCCTGGGTCCATGAGGCAATCAGGCAGAAGCTGTGTACAAGGGAGGTGGATGATTTTTGGGCATGTGGAGTAGAGGTATCCATACCTCTGTGTGTGTGTGTGTGTGTGTGTGTGTGTGTGTGTGTGTGTGTGTGTGTGCCCCTCACATTGTGTGTCAAAGCTGAAGGTGGGAAGTGGAGAGGATAAGCTGTGGACCATGGGCAGGAACCTGGGAGTCAGGGTGACTCTTCCTGGTCACCTTCTGGCGTGGAACTTGGAAGATTCTCAGGATTCTAATTTGAATCTGGCCTTTCAGGGTTATGAGGGTGGCCTGTCAAGGTAAGAGGTATAAACATATTTAATTCTGTATTAGGTTTATTTTAAATTTCTTATTGTGATAAAAATGCGACAAAAATTTACACTCTTAACCATTTTAAAGTGTATAATTCAATAGTGTTAAGTATATTCATATTGTAAAACAGATCTCCAGAAACTTTTCATCTTGCAAGTCTGAAACTCTGTACCCAATAAACAACAGCACCCGCTTTTCTCACATCCCCAACTCCTGGAATCACCATTCTACTTTATGTTTCTAAACTTGAACACTTTAAGTATCTCAAATAAATGGAATTATACAATATTTTTCTTCTTTTGTGACTGACTTATTTCACTTAGCATAATGTCCTCAAGATTCACCCATGTTGTGGTATGTGACAGGATTTCTTTCTTCTTTAAGACTGAGTAATATTCCACTGTATGAATTTTCTTTATCCATTCATCTGTTAACAGACATTTGAGTTGTTTGGCAGAGGCCACATTCTCCTGGGCCAGGGAACTGGCTGTGGAGAGGTTTAAGTACATTGATGCAGCAGACCCATAAAACAGTCCCACAGTTACAAGGTGAGATCTGTAGGTGTTGAAGGCTTTGGACCTGTAGCGCTGATGTGAAAGATGCTGGAAAGGATGAAGGTATAACAAACAAGGACTGTTATGCTGGTGACTGTGATGTTGAATCCAGCCAAAAAGAAAGTTGTCATCTCAATGCCATAGGTGCTAGAGCAGGAGAGACTCATGAGAGTGAGGGTATCACAGAAGTAGTGATTGATGAGGAACTCACAGTAGGGTTGTTTTAGCATGAGCCCAGACTATTTCTGAGCCAATGAGTTTCATTGTGTAGACCATAGCCACCAGCAGAAAGCAGATGGGATGAGACATGATGATGTTGTAAAGCAAAGAGTGGCAGATGGTGACATAGCAGCCATAGGCCATCACCATCAGCATATAATACTCAGCAATGCCAAAAAAAAAAAAAAGAAAAAGCTTTTGATAAAATCTAGCATACCTTCTTGATAAAAACCCTCAAACACCTAGGTTTAGAAGGAACATACCTCAAAATAATAAGTGCCATCTGTGATAAACCCACAGCTAACATATTGCTAAATGGACAGAAACTGGAAACATTTCCCCTGAAAACTAGAACAAGATAAGGCTGCCCACTCTCACCCCTCTTGTTCAACATTGTGTTGGAAGTCCTAGCTTGGGCAATTAGACAAAAGAAGGAGATCAGGGATATCCAAAAATGAAACGAGGAAGTCAAGTTATCCCTCTTTGCTGATATGATCCTATACCTTGAAAATCCAAGAGAATCTGTCAAAAACCTCCTTGCACTGATAAAGGACTTTGGCAAAGTCTCAGGGTATAAAATAAATGTGCAAAAGACAATCACATTTCTATACACCAATAATAAACAAACAGAAACCCAA